>CM069167.1:9059764-9137264 GCA_035221665.1 Okamejei kenojei
CTGTGGCAAAATAATTCCACAGATTCAACACCCTCTGACGAAATAGATTTATCCTCATCTCCTTCCTAAAAGAACATCCTTTATTTCTGAGGCCATGATCTCTAGTCCTAGATTCTCCCCCTAGTGGAAATATCCTTCCCACATCTACGCTACCCAAGCCTTTCTGTTATGTTTCACGGAATGCAAGCAGAAGCCTCCACGTGCGCATCCGGGCAATGCTGACACAGGAGCTAGCTGTTCTAGTCGATTCTGTCAACCTCACTCCACAGACCGGAAGACGTGATATGTTTCGTCCCCCCCCCCCCCCCCGCCCACATTCATCTAAACTCCAGCGAGTACACGCCCAGTGCCGCCAAACGCTCTACAAAAGGACAAATCGTAGCCTCTTTGTAAGCCGTGCCAAGTTCCTGCAATGAGGTTAATCATGGCTCAGCACTGAGACTCAGGGCACTGACGTTTCACCTTGCTCCAGCGTTCGTGACGCAAACTGCCCTGACTGTTATCGTTCAGGGGAGGTTGCAGTGATATCTCAGCATTGTGAACGATTGATCTCATCTCAAGCACTCAGTCGCATGACCCAGGGATAGCAAGGCTAGGGTGCAGGTATTCACTGCTACACTAGATGTCACACTTTCCATGTGGCTGAGCTGCAAGGAAAACCAGCCGTGCAGAAAATCCGTTGCGAACCAGCTCGGACTTTAACCAGTAGCTACAATACTGGTTTAGTTCTGTTTGGTTTGGAGATACAGCGCGGAAACAGGCACTTTGGCGATGCTGGAGTCACTCCAGCGCTTTGTGTCCATTTTTTGTAAACCAGCATCTGCAGTTCCTTGCGTCTACTGAGCCACTAGAGCCTCTCTCAGCTGATTTGTGATCACACTCCCTATTCCCACTATCATCTGCATCCCTTGACCTCTGTTTTATATAAATCTCTCAACCTCCGAACTTCAGGTGGCCAAAATAAACCAGTCCCAATACCATTGACCCAGCATTGAAATTCCACAAGAGGAAGAATATTCCAACTTTAGACTTTAGTCTTTAGAGATACAGCACGGAAACAGGCCCTTCGGCCCACCGGGTCCGCACCGACCTGCGATCCCCGCACACTAACACTATCCTATACACACTAGGGACAATCTCACATATTCGGCGGTGTTGGCTCGAAGGGCCGAATGGCCTACTCCTGCACCTATTTTCTATGTTTCTATGTTTTCTATATGTACAATTATACCAAGCTGATTAACCTTCAAACAAACCTGCACGTCTTTGGAGGTAACCGAAGATCTTGAAGAAAACCCAGGCAGGTCACGGGGAGAGCGTACAAACTCCCACAGACAAGCCCCCATAGTCAGGATCAAAACCGGGTCTCTGGCGCTGTAAGGCAGCAACTCCACCACTATTTACTCCGGAGACTCCGGTTTCCTCCCACACTCCAAAGACGTACAGGCGTGCAGATTAATTGGCTTGGTACAATTGTAAATTGTCCCTAGTGTGTGCAGAATAGTGTGAGTGTGTGGGGATCGCTGGACTCGATGGGCCAAAAGGGCTGTTTCCGAACTACATCTCCAAACTAAACTAAACTAAACTAATCCTTCAATAGACACCAAAAGCTGGAGTAACTCAGCGGGTCAGGCAGCATATAACCATATAACCATATAACCATATAACAATTACAGCACGGAAACAGGCCCTCTCGGCCCTTCCAGTCCGTGCCGACCATTTATTTTCCCCTAGTCCCATCTACCTGCAATCAGACCATACCCCTCCATTCCCTTCACGTCCATATACCTATCCACTTTACTCTTAAATGTTAAAATCGATCCTGCCTCCACCACTTCTGCTGGAAGCTCATTCCACACAGCCACCACCCTCTGAGTAAAGAAGTTACCCCGAAACCTCTGTCCCTTAATTCTCATGTCATGCCCTCTTGTTTGAATCTTCCCTACCCTCAATGGGAAAAACATATCCACGTCAACTCTGTCTATCCCTTTCATCATTTTAAAGACCTCAATCAAGTCCCCCCTTAACCTTCTGCAGCTCCAAAGAATAAAGACCTAACTTGTTCAACCTTTCTCTGTAACATAGTTGCTGGAACCCTGGCAACATTCTAGTAAATCTCCTCTGTACTCTCTCTATTTTGTTGACATCCTTCCTATAACTAGGCGACCAAAATTGTACACCATACTCCAGAATTGGTCTTACCAATTCCTTGTACAATTTTTAACATTACTTCCCTACTCCTATATTCAATGTTCTGATTTATAAAGGCCAGCACACCAAAGGCTTTCTTTACCACCCTATCTACATGCGATTCCACCTTCAGGGAACTATGCACAGTTATTCCTAGATCCCTCTGTTCCACAGCATTCCTCAATTCCCTACCATTTACCATGTACGTCCTATTTTGATTTGTCCTGCCAAGATGTAGCACTTCACACTTATCAGCATTAAACTCCATCTGCCATCTTTCAGCCCACTTTTCCAAATGGCCCAAATCTCTCTGTAGCCTTTGAAAATCTACTTCATTATCCACAACACCACCTATCTTAGTATCATCTGCATACTTACTTATCCAATTTTCCACCCCATCATCCAGATCATTGATGTACATGACAAAATACATGACAGAATAGAATGCCTTTTTATTGTCATTCAAACGGCTTGAACGAAATTTCATTCCTACAGCATCTCTGGAGAAAAGGAATGGGTGACGTTTCGGGTCGAGACCCTTCTTCAGACTGAGAGGCAGGGGAGAGGGAAACGAGAGATAAAGAACAGCAAGAGAGGCTGTTGCAGGACTTTCATCGGAGAAATGAGGAGAACCTCTTCAAAGTAGGCATACCTTGAGGAGATTTTGCAGTGGAGCCATCCTCAGATATTGGGCCTAAAACTGCTCACAATACTCTGAATATGGAGTATTTGTCACATTACATATTTGTTAGTGTAGTGCCCTGAATCTTCACTAGCCGTTGGATCTTTGCCACAGGGCCAGGGTTTTGGCATGAGGGTGTAAATGGGAACATCATCTGTATGCTGCTAACTATCGCCAGCGTGATAAGCTGCACAAGAAGCTGTCCATTGAGGAACCCCTCGTCTTTTAGGACTTGTGTGAAAATTGCAATTAACCAGCAAATCCAATAAATCTACTGGCTTCCCTGTGAAGCGCTTCCTCCCTTGACATTTCAAGGCACAAGGAGGAATCTTGAATTTACTTGGAATATTCTCATTCTCTCCACACTTGGCTGTGAGCTCAGGGCATTGTCACCTCTGAGCAACGCTGACGATAGCTTTAGTTAAGTTTGGAGATACAGCGAGGAAACAGGCCCTTTGCCCACCGGGTGCACGACCACCTACGATCCCCGCGCGCTAGCACTAGAGGTGTACGTTTTTACACTTTGGTACCTCTTGCCTGATGGGAGAGGGGAGAAGAGAGAGTGACTGGGGTGAGAATGGTCATTGATTAGAATAGAATGCCTTTTTATTGTCATTCAAACGGTTTGAACGAAATTTCACATTCCTACAGTCATGACATTACTGGTGAGACTTGATTATGCTGCTGGCCTTGCCGAGGCAGCGTGAGGTGTGAGGTGTAGATGGGAGTTATCAGCAGAGGCTGCCACAGGGAAAGGTGCAGGGGTGGGCTCAAGGGGAAGGCGAGGGGGGAAAGGGGTTAAAGGAAAGGGGTAATGGTGGAAAATGATGGGGTACAGTTGCAGAATGAACCATTTGGTGGAGCGACATCACACGCTGTGTAACCCTGCCCAAGTTTAGTTTAGTTTAGAGCTACAGCACGGAAAGAGGCCCAACGGCCCCTCCGGGTGTAACATACGGGTTAAACAGGCAATTACAGCCAAAATATAAAATGGAGTTATCAGTGAAATTAGCAGCAACTGCATTCCACACCGTTCGAACACAAGGTTCAAACACACTGCGTCCCAGACATGTGGGAGATGTTCTCTGCACCATGCCATGGGAAAGCGTGGTGTTGGTGAACAAAACACGACAGAAATAGTTGGGTGGACCGCCCTCGCCCCCTGCCGTTAGTAGCGCAGCAAAGTTGCGGGGGGGGGGGGGGGGAGGGGGGGGGGCAGAGGGCTTATGATTTTCCTCAGAGAGGGGGCAGTGACACGGTCTGCTCTGATTAAGAAATGCCACAAAGGATGGTGCAGGAAAGAACTGCAGATGCTGGTTTAGCCTGAAGATAAGACACAAAAAGCTGGAGTAACTCAGCGGGGACAGGCAGCATCTCTGGAGAGAAGGAATGGGTGACATTTCGGGTCGAGACCTTTCTTCAGACTGGTTAGGGATTTTGGCTGTGTGGTGAGGTGCTTTTTCGTTTTAAGTTCGTGACCCAAATCACGTAACTACCTGAATTTTTAACAGACGAAGGATCTGAAGAAGGGTTTCGGCCCAAAACGTCGCCTATCTCCCTCGCTGTGGGAGTTTCTCCAGCATTGTGTGTAAACCCCTGAATTTTTAACATATTGTGTAAAAATATTATAGAAATCATACCTGAAACTTGTCAAGAACAAAACCTGCACATATTTTTAAAATATGAGAAAAACCTCCGATTTTCCGAGTAGTAATTGTCCATTCAAAGCACATTTGACATTGAGGTCGGACGCCAATTGACCAATCATGAGCTTTGTTTCATGGTCTTTAGGCAGCGAGGACCCTGGGATCATGGCTGCCTCCTAATTACATCAAAACAATAACAAGGTTTCCAAGGAATAAAGGTAATGCTAACCTTGCTAATCATTTTGTTTTACAATTGATTTATCTTTATAAAGTTATGACGTGAACTGTTAAATAAAAAATGATAAATAACAAATGTAGAGCTAGGGTTAGGGTCAGAACGTCAGTCGGTCGATCGGTCGGTAGGCCGGTGGATGCCGTGAAGGATCGGTCGTGCTGTCGGGCCACCGGTGAGTGCTGCGAGTGGTCGGTCGGGCTGTCGGTCGGCCGGTGTTGGCAGCTAGCGGCGGACTGACGGAGCCGGCGCTAGGGGGGGTGCTGAAGGCGGCCCGGGCGGCGTGCTAGGGCAGTGCTGCTCCCCACCATCATCACCACGATGACCCAGATGGCCACGCTGGCCGAGGGGGACGCGCTGCGGGGCCACACGTACGGAGCCCACAGCCGGTCCCAAAGTGGCTCCAGCTCCAGCCGCGGGCAGCTCTGGAAGGGAGGGCCAGTTAGGATTAGGGTTAGGGTCAGGCATTTTCCTGTCAGTGGAAGATGCCTTAGCCTTCACCCAGCCTGGCTTCCCCCGGCCTGGCACTGCCCCAGTCCCACTATGGCCGTGACCCACTCTGCTCACTGGCAGTCAGTGGGGTTCACAGGAACTGCCCTCCCCCATTAATTAGGGCGGTTCAGGAGTTGGACCTCTGCGGCAGTCTCATTAAAAATACACACAATTATATTAATTATATTATTTTGATATAATATAATAATTATATATAATTATATATAATTACAGTCATATTCACAAGATATATATATATATATATGATATAATAGACAATAGACGCAGGAGTAGGCCAATCGGCCCTTCGTGCCAGTACCGTCATTCAATGTGATCATGGCTGATCATCCCCAATCAGTGCCCCGTTCCTGCCTTCTCCCCATATCCCCTGACTCCGCTATTCCCTATCTAGCTCTCTCTTGAAAGCATCCAGAGAACCTGCCTCCACCGCCCTCTGAGGCAGAGAATTCCACAGACTCACCACTCTGTGAAATAAAAGTGTTTCCTCGCCTCTGTTCTAAATGGCTTACTCCTTATTCTTAAACTGTGGCCCCTGGTTCTGGACCCCCCCAACATCGGGAACATGTTTCCTGCCTCTAGCGTGTCCAAGCCCTAAACAATCTTATATGTTTCAATGAGATTCCCTCTCATCCTTCTAAACTCCAGAGTGTACAAGCGCAGCTGCTCCATTCTCTCAGCATATGACAGTCCCGCCATCCCGGGAATTAACCTTGTAAACCTACGCTGCACTCCCTCAATAGCAAGAATGTCCTTCCTCAAATTAGGGGACCAAAACTGCACACAATACTCCAGGTGTGGTCTCACTAGGGCCCTGTACAACTGCAAAATGACCTGTTTGCTCCTATATTCGATTCCTCTTGTTATAAAAGCCAACATGCCATTCGCTTTCTTCACTGCCTGCTGTACCTGCATGCTTACTTTCATAAACTGATGTACAAGGACCCCCAGATCCCATTGTACTTCCCCTTTTCCCAACTTGACACCAGTTAGATAGTAACCTGCCTTCCTGTTTCTGCTACCAAAGTGGATAACCTCACATTTATCCGCATTAAACTTCATCTGCCATGCATCTGCCCACTCCCCCAACCTGTCCAAGTCACCCTGCATTCTCATAGCATCCTCCTCACAGTTCACACTGCCACCCAGCTTTGTGTCATCTGCAAATTTGCTAATGTTACTTTGAATCCCTTCATCCAAATCATTGATGTATAATAATATATGGCTTAAACAGTTGGAAGTAAGGCTCCCATGCAGTAATATGAGCTTTGAACACTAGATGGAGGTTATGTTTTAGACTCGTTTTCTAATTAGTTTAATTAATTAAAGTGCAACTTTTGGCGCTGACGAGATATGACTTCCTCCCAATTATATTTTATCTAAATCTGTCCAAAATTTCAAGTAGTTCCCAAAGATGGGTCACGAAAGTTAAATTCTCGACACAATTTGGATGCCCAGCCCACAGCCTAACATTCCTCCCCGAGTCTCCCTCAGTGTCCGGCTTGGCGCCAGTGCCCCGGGGTCGCGGGGTCGTGGCCGGAGCGAGCGGACAATCGCTTCGCGCCAACTTTCCTCGGCGCTGAAGTTTGGCGGGGTTGGCGCAGACGGACAGCGGTCTCCGCCAATCGGACGGACTGACCGCCCATGGCCCAACGCTGTGGCCGGAGCGAGGTCCAATGGTCAGCGAGGGGGGGCGGGACGTGGCGGGGTCTATAAAAGGCGGCGCTGCTGCAGTCCCGTGTCTGCAGTGTCCGCGGGCGAGCGGCCGGAGAGGAACCCCGTCCGCCAGGGATCCCTCAAGGCTCTGTCTGCCGCTCTGGTCATCCCACTGGTCAGCGAGGCTTCACCGGCCGCACTGGGTCTGCGTTCCGGACACGACCAAGGGTCAAGGTGAAAGGCATCGCCCCTCACCCGCAGTTGAATAAAATATCTTCTCAGGGTTGACCAACGGGTCGGGTCCTCTTGAGGAGCGAGGGCTGAGTGTGAGGGCGAGGGCGGGGAGTCTCTTTCTTGTGTCATTCTGCTCCATTGAATGGGAGGTGTTCGCGGCGACACTCACTCGGTCCCCGCAAGCCCAGCTACGCACAGACATCTACAGGTCAGGTCAGGTTGGCTCCGAGATGACCCAGCGCCACTGATCTCCGAGATGACCCAGACTGAGATCTTGTCGGAGATAGGTGAGCTTCAATCTCCTCGGTCAGAAGAGAAACAGCTGGAGGAACTCAGCGGGTCAGGCAGCATCTGTGGAGTGGAGGGAATGGGTCGTGACCCTCCAAGATTCCATTCTTGTCCCCATTTCACTCCGTCCAACAAAGGCCCTTGTAAGAGCCACTAGAAAGAGCTACAACCTCTTCCCCGCCCGCTCTCTCATCCATGTTTGGGATTTCACCGTCAACATCGAACAACTGGCAGCGATCTGTCGGTCGGGAGAATCCACTGCGTTTATGGAATTTGTCAAAACTAATCCGGACACACACACACACACGGAGACACACACACACGGAGACACACACATACACGGAGACACACACACACAGACACACACACACACGGACACACACACACACACACACACACACACAGGGAGACACACACACACACACACACACGGAGACACACACACACACGGAGACACACACACACACACACACACACAGAGACACACACACACACACAATTTCCAAGCAGTAATTGTCCAATCAAAGCAAGTTTACATCAAAACAATAACAAGGTTTAGAAAGAATAAAGGTAATGCTAACCTTGCTGGTAATTTTGTTTTACAATTGATTTATCTTTGTAAAGATATGATGTGAACTGTTAAATAAAAATGTAGAGCTAGGGTTAGGATTAGGGTCGGTCGGTCGGGCCGTAGTGGATGCTGCGAAGGGTCGGGCTGTCCGGCCTGTGGATGCTGCGAAGGGTCGGTCGGTCGGGCTGTTGGGCCGCTGGTGTTGCAGCGAATGAGCGGGCGGACTGGGAGCCGGCGCTATGGTGGTGCTGGAGGCGGCGTGCAGGGCAGTGCATCACCGCGATGACCCAGAAGGGCATGCTGGCCGAGGTGGACGCGCTGCGGGGCCACACGTCCGGAGCACGCAGCCGCTCCCAAAGCGGCTCCAGCTCCAGCCATGGGCAGCTCTGGAAGAGGGGGCGAGTTAGGGTTAGGCATTTTCCTCTCAGTGGAAGAAGCCATAGCCTCCCCCCAGCCTGGCACTGACCCAGTCCCACTATGACCGTGACCCCCCCACTCTGCACACAGACAGTCAGTGGGGTTCAGTAAATGGGGGAACCCACAGGAACTGCCCTCACCCATTAATTAGGCTGGTTCAGGAGCCGGACCTCTGCGGCACTCATTCAAAATACACACTCACAATTGTATTCATTATATTATTTTTATATGATACAATTATAACTCCAGTCATATTCAAGTCATATATATATATATATATATATATAATATGTGTGTGTGTGTGTGTGTGTATAAATATGTGTGTGTATATAAATATATAATAATAATATGGTTTAAGTAGACCGCAGCATGGAATTAGGCTCACCGTGGTGTAATATGGGCATTGATGGCGGTTACTTTTTCAATCTCATTTTCTAATTAGTTTAATTTAATTAATGCATCTTTTGGCACTGACGAGTTATGACTTTCTCCTCAATTATATTTTATCTAGATATTTTGAAAAATATAAAAGTGGATAAGTCTCCAGGTCCTGACAGGATATTCCCTAGGACATTGAGGGAAGTTAGTGTAGAAATAGCAGGAGCTATGACAGAAATATTTCAAATGTCATTAGAAGCGGGAATAGTGCCGGAGGATTGGCGTACTGCGCATGTTGTTCCATTGTTTAAAAAGGGTTCAAAGAATAAACCTAGCAATTATAGACCTGTTAGTTTGACGTCAGTGGTGGGCAAATTAGTGGAAAGGATACTTAGAGATAATATATATAAGCATCTGGATAAACAGGGTCTGATCAGGAACAGTCAACATGGATTTGTGCCTGGAAGGTCATGTTTGACAAACCTTGAATTTTTGAAGCGGTTACTAGGGAAATTGATGAGGGTAAAGCAGTGGATGTTGTCTATATGGATTTCAGTAAGGCCTTTGACAAGGTTTCCCCATGGAAGGTTGGTTAAGAATGTTCAATCTTTGGGTGTTAATGGCGGAGTAGCAAGATGGATTCAACAGTGGCCGAATGGGAGATGTCAGAGAGTAATGGTGGATGGCTGTTTGTCAGGTTGGAAGCTGGTGACCAGTGGGGTGCCTCAGGGATCTGTGTTGGGTCCACTTTTGCTTGTCATGTACATAAAATGATCTGGATGATGGGGTGGTAAATTGGATAAGTAAGTATGCAGATGATACTAAGATAGGTGGTGTTGTGGATAATGAAGTAGATTTTCAAAGTCCACAGAGAGATTTGGGCCATTTGGAAAAGTGGGCTGAAAGATGGCAGATGGAGTTTAATGCTGATAAGTGTGAAGTGCTACATCTTGGCAGGACAAATCAAAATAGGACGTACATGGTAAATGGTAGGGAATTGAGGAATGCTGTGGAACAGAGGGATCTAGGAATAACTGTGCATAGTTCCCTGAAGGTGGAATGGCATGTAGAATAGGGTGGTAAAGAAAGCCTTTGGTGTGTGCTGGCCTTTATAAATCAGAGCATTGAATATAGGAGTAGGGAAGTAAATATTAAAAATTGTACAAGGCATTGGTAAGACCAATTCTGAGTATGGTGTACAATTTTGGTTGCCTAATTATAGGAAGGCTGTCAACAAAATAGAGAGGGTACAGAGGAGATTTAGTAGAATGTTGCCTGGGTTCCAGCAACTAAGTTACAGAGAAAGGTTGAACAAGTTAGGTCTTTATTCTTTGGAGCGCAGAAGGTTAAGGGGGGACTTGATTGAGGTCTTTAAAACGATGAAAGGGATGGACAGAGTTGACGTGGATAAGCGTTTTTCCCATTGAGGGTAGGGAAGATTCAAACAAGAGGGCATGAAATGAGAAATTAAGGGACAGAAGTTTAGGGGTAACATGAGGGGGAACTTCTTTACTCAGAGAGTGGTGGCTGTGTGGAATGAGCTTCCAGCAGAAGTGGTGGGGGCAGGATCGATTTTAACATTTAAAAGTAAAGTGGATAGGTATATGGACGGGAAGGGAATGGAGGGGTATGGTCTGGTGCAGGTAGATGGGACTAGGGGAAAACAAATGGTCGGCACGGACTGGAAGGGCCAAGAGGGCCTGTTTCCGTGCTGTAATTGTTATATGGTTATATCTGTGCCAAATTTCAAGTAGTTGCCAGACATGGGTCACGCAAGTTAAATTCTAGACACATTTTCGATTTCTTTCGAGGAGAGCCCCAGCCTTGGACCATGTCACGAACGATGCCAGTGGTGATCGAGAACAGAAACATCCCATGGCGTGTTTGGCTGTGTACTCGGGATACATGAGCCATGTGCCTTATTTAGTAGTGTAATCAAATATTAGTGAGTCAAACTCTGTTGTCCGAATCCGCTGATTTATCGAACACAACACAGACCAGCGATCCCCGCACGCTAACACTACCCTACACACACTGGGGCTAACAAACCTGCAAACCTGCACGTCTTTGGAGCGCGGGAGGAAACCGGGGCTCCCGGAGAAAACCCACGCGGGTCACGGGGAGAGCGCACAAACTCCGTGCAGGCAAGCAGCCGATGGTCAGGATCGAACCCGCAACCCTGGCGCTTTCAGGCTGCAACTCTACCACTGCACCACCGAGCCGTGCAAAGTTTCAAAGCTCTGGGGACAAAATATTCACTTCGATGCATGCACGATATCCTGATGTGAGGTGGAATCTGAGGAAAATCGATTTAAAAATGCGGGGAGAATAAAAGGGGTCAGCATAGAATATTTTATTGTCACATGTGACGGCAGAATTAAATTCTTTGCTTGTATACCCAAGGTACACAAATAGCCACCCACAGCGCTGACAAAGTAGATGGGCTGAAGGGCCTGCGTCCATATTTACTCTACTAGAATGGAATGTTATAAATAGAGTCTCCTCGCCGTATCTTTAAACTAAACTAAACACAAAACAAGTGATTCCCAGCCCAGCAATGAAGGTCTATCAAGGTCAGGCACGTTTAGTTTACCACCAGGCTCTCACCAGGGTTTCTTTGATACCCCGTCACACTGCTCTCTCTCCACATCCCCCCCACACGTAACAAGGGCAGAGTCCCCCTAGTCCTCACCTTCCACCCTACCATCCACCATCCGTACATACAACAAATAACCCTCCAACGTGACCCCACCACTTGCCACATCTGACCATCTCCTCCCCTGTCCGCTTTCCGCAGAGACCGTTCCCTCCGTATCTCCCTGGTCCATTCGTCCCTTCCCACCCGAACCACCCCCTCCCCGGGCACTTTCCCTTGCAACCGCAAGAAATGCTACACTTGTCGCTTTACCTCCCCCCCCTTGACTCCATTCAAGGACCCAAGCAGTCGTTCCAGGTGCAGCAGAGGTTCACGTGCCCCTCCTCCATCCTCATCTACTGCATCCGCTGCTCTAGATGTCAGCTGCTCTACACCGGTGAGACCAAGCGTAGGCTTGGCGATCGTTTCGCCGAACACCTCTGCTCGGTTCGCAATGACCAACCTGATCTCCCAGTGGCTCAGCACTTCAACTCCCCCTCTCATTCTGAATCCTACCTTTCTGTTCTCCATGGTCAGAGTGAGGACCACCAGAAATTGGAGGAGCAGCACCTCATATTCCACTTGGGCAGTTTATACCCCAGCGGTATGAACATTGACTTCTCCAATTTCCGGTAGCCCTCGCTGTTTCCTCCCTTTCTCAGCTCTCCCTCTAGCCCTCTGGCTCCTCCTCTTCCTTTCTTCCCCCCCCCCCCCCCACCCACATTAGTCTGAAGAAGGGTTTCGGCCCGAAACGTCGCCTCTTTCCTTCGCTCCATAGAAGCTGCCGCAACCGCTGAGTTTCTCCAGCATTTTTGTCTACCTTCGATTTTCCAGCATCTGCAGTTCCTTCTTAAACGTTTAGTTTAGTTTAGAGATAAAGCAGGGAAACAGACCCACTGGGTCCACGCCAACCAGCGACCCCCACACTATCCTATACCCACTAGGGACAATTTTTATATTTTCCACGCCAATTAACCTACACACCTGTACGTCTTTGGAGTGTGGGAGGAAACCGAAGATGTCGGAGAAAACCCACGCAGGTCACGGGGAGAACGTACAAACTCTGTACAGACAGCGCCCGTAGTCGGGGTCGAACCCGGGTCTCCGGCGCTGCATTCGCTGTGAGGCAGCAACTCTACCGCTGCGCACGAAGACATGTCCAAAGTCTCCAGCGTGCCGGATTAGCGGAGTTTCACGGTACGTTCTCCTGCAAGGACGCCCAATTCCCCCGTCTCCATCATGTTTGCCCCAGTGATGTGACCTTCCTCGGAGATGTCTACATCTTCTTGCCTTTCCCTCGGCCACAGTCGGCAGACCTCTTGCTTGCGGCCCTCTCTGTCACGTTAACTTAGAGTTTATCCCTCTCCAATTCCGGAGAAGCAACTTTGAGCTGAAACACTAACTTCCACACTCCACGGATGCAGCCCGACCTGCTTCCAGCGCCTCTGATCTGGTTTGTACTCTGCAAACAACTGACCTTGAATTTTTTTACTTCGCTGGTGTGGATACAAGGAACTGCAGATGCTGGTTTATCAAGAAAAGACTCAAAGTGCTGGAGTATCAGCGGGTCAGGCAGCATCTCTGGATAGAAGGAAGGGGTGACGTTTCAGGTCGGGACTCGAGTTGAAGAAGGGCCCCGACCTGAAGTGTCACCCATTCCATGTTCTCCAGAGATGCTGCCTGACCCGCTGAGTTTGCTCCAGCTTTCTGCGTCTTGCCCTGCTAACATTGTTGTTTTACTCAGCACCCGATCACTTCCCTCCCCCTTTAATTGTTCACCTGCTTTTATAATATGGGAACCAAAATTGTATGTAGCAACACGATGCTCTAACCAAGTTTTCATAAGTCATAGGAGCAGAATTTGGCCATTCAGCCCATCGAGTCTACTCCGCCATTCAATCATGGCTAAACTAACTTCCCCTCTCAACCCCATTCTCCTGCCTTCTCCCAGTCCAGCGCTGCAGGACCATCGAGGTTGGTGATGGACCCCATCAAGGACCACCGTCCTCTCTTGGTTCGAGGGCGGCCCCCCTTGGTGCAGCTGAGCGCTGGGACCCTGGACCTCCCCGGGGGCCCCTGCGGAAGGTGACCCGCCCCGCCGAGCCCCTCCTGCGCCGGGCCGCCAACTCCTTGTAGTTCTTGGAGAGCAGGGTGTAGAGGAAGGGATTGATGCAGCTGTTGCTGTAGGTGAGGCAGGTCACGAAGAAGTTGACGTAGGTGTGGGCGGCCGGTGACAGTCCCAGCGGGCCACGGTGGTACAGCTTGGCCAACTGCCACGACCAGAACGGCACAAAGCAGGCCCAGTAAGCCAGGATGATGCTGAAGATCATGTATAAGACCTTCTGCTTCAAGTTGACGTTCCTCCTCTCGAGATTCAACCTCCCGGAGAACCAGTAGACGCGCCCCAGCCGGGCGTACAGACACCCGATGATGAGGCCTGGGGCCAGGATGCTGGTGTTGAACAAAATGGTGAGGTAGACCTTGTAGGAGTCGTGTTTCCAAGACGTGTGGCAGATCCTCTTTGGGATCCCGGCCGGGTCCGGGCTTTCCCGTAGATGTATCGTGATCATCATGGGCAAGCTGAGGAGGCAGGAGAGTAGCCAAACGAGGGCGGCCACCGCCTTCCTGCAGCTTCTCGAGCGCCCGGGGTCCAGGGGCGAGGCCACGGCTCGGTACCGCTCCACGCTCATCACGGTGAGGATGAAGATACTGGCGTGCATGGTCAGCAGGTCCAGGCTGAAGAGGAGCCTGCAGCCCACCTCCTCGAAGTACCAGTCCTGGGCAAAGTAGGTGCAGACCACGAAGGGGATGGTACACAGGTAGAGCAGGTCGGCCAGGGCCAGGTTGGAGATGTAGACGCACATGGAGCTGGTGGACCTCATCGACCGGGCGGTGACCACCAGAGTGTAGATGTTTCCCACCATGCCAAAGATGCACATGGTGCCCAGGGTGGCCCCCAGCAGCGACGTGACCAGCACCTGGTTTGGGTTCTCCACATTTTGGAGGGACGTGTTAGCGGTCGAGTTTCTCTTCGAGACTTGGCCAACATCAACGCCTTCCATCTTCCTTTTGATTTGTCATTTGGCTTCCCAAGCTGAGAGAGGGCCGAGAGAACTCAGCTGGAGCGAAGGAACGGTTCACTGCCCGTTGCATCTGGAAAAAAAAAAAAATCTGGGTTATTTTCCTCAACAAAGGCGCAGCGGTAGAGTTGCTGCCTCACTACCGTCCGAGACCCAGGTTCGATCCTGACTGTGGGTGCTGTCCGTACGGAGTTTGTACGTTCTCCCCGTGACCGCCTGGGTTTGCTCCGGGTGCTCCGGTTTCTTCACACACTCCAAAGACGGACAGGTTTGGAGGTGAAATGGCTTTGGTACAATTGTAAATTGCCCCGAGTCCGCCTGAACCAACCTGATCTCCCGGTTGCCAAATAATTTCATTCCCATTCCCACACTGACTTTTCTGTCCTAGGCCTCCTCCATTATCAGAGTGAGGCTAATCGCTAATTGGAGGAACAGCATCTCATATTTCGCTTGGGCAGCTTTCAACCCAGTGGGATGAATATTGATTTCTCTAACTTCAAGTAGCCCCTACACTCCCTCTCTCTCCATCCCTCCCCCACCCAAATCGCACCAGGTTCCCGTTCACACCTAGCAAACAGCTAACAATGGCCTGTTCCCTTTATCATTGGAACTTTTTAAATATTTTTCTTTTATTTGTTCTGTGTCTCTCTACATCACTGTCTCATTTCCATTTCCCCGTCAACCATTCCTTCTCTCCAGCTGAGTTCTCTCAGTCTGTCCCGCAGAGTTACTCCAGCATTTTGTGTCTATCTTCCGTTTAAACCGGCATCTGTAGTTCCTTCCTAAACGCTATCCATGTACCTGTCTGATTGCATCTTAATCATTGTCAATAGACAATAGACAATAGGTGCAGGATTAGGCCATTCGGTCCTTCGAGCCAGCACCGCCATTCAATGTGATCACGGCTGATCATCCCCAATCAGTACCCCGTTCCTGCCTTCTCCCCATATCCCCTGACTCCGCTATCTTTAAGAGCCCTATCTAGCTCTCTCTTGAAAGCACCCAGAGAAACCGGCCTCCACCGCCCTCCGAGGCAGAGAATTCCACAGACTCACCACTCTCTGTGTGAAAAAGTGTTTCCTCGTCTCCGTTCCAAATGGCTTACCCCTTATTCTTAAACTGTGGCCCCTGTGATAGTCCCAGCCTCAACTACCTCCTCTGGCAGCTCGTTCCATACACCCACCACCCTTTGTGTGAAAATGTTACCCCTCAGATCCCTATAAAATCTTTCCCCTCCCATTACTTAAACCAACGCCCTCAGGTTCTCGATTCACCTACTCTGGGCAAGGGACTCTGTGCTTTTACCCGATCTATTCCTCTCATGATAATATACACTCTATAAGATCACCCCTCATCTCCTGTACTCCATCCAGGGAATAGGATCCCATTAGCTTTGAGATAGTCATGGTAAAGCCTTGGGTGCTGCCTCCTCCAGTCAAATAGTCCAGTTAGGGTCACAGCAGCAGAAACATGAGGAATGGTCGCAGCGACTGACGGAGGGAGGGGGAGAGCTGTAGGTCGCAAGGGAGTGGCACCACCTACCTGATTGGCGACCCTCGCACTGCCCTCGATCAGGCTTTGCTGGCTTTACCTTGCGCTAAGCGTTATTCCCTTATCATGGCAGACACAAAGCTGGAGCAACTCAGCGGCTCGGACAGCATCTCTGGAGAGAATAGACAGGCGAGTCTCAGTCTGAAGAAGGGTCTCGACATATATCACAGGGTTATGGGGAGAAGGCAGGAGAGTGGGGTTAGGAGGGAGAGACCGATCAAACATGGTTGAACGGCGGAGTAGACTCGATGGGCCGAGTGGCCTAATTTTGCTCCTATCACTTAGAAACAAAGAAAATAGGTGCAGGAGGAGGCCATTCGGCCCTTCGAGCCAGCACCGTCATTCATTGTGATCATGGCTGATCGTCCCCTATCAATCACCCGTGCCTGCCTTCTCCCCATATCCCTTGACTCCACCAGCCCCTAGAGCTCTATCTAACTCCCGCTTAAATCCATCCAGTGACTTGGCCTCCACTGCCCTCTGTGGCAGGGAATTCCACAAACTCGCAACTCTCTG
Organism: Okamejei kenojei; assembly: GCA_035221665.1. Taxonomy (NCBI): domain Eukaryota; kingdom Metazoa; phylum Chordata; class Chondrichthyes; order Rajiformes; family Rajidae; genus Okamejei; species Okamejei kenojei. The sequence continues at coordinate 9,076,351 of CM069167.1, forward strand.
GGTGAAAAAGATTTTTCTCACCTCAGTCTTAAATGACCTCCCCTTTATTCTAAGACCGTGTGTGGCCCCTGGTTCTGGACTCGCCCAACATTGGGGAACATTTTTCCTGCATCTAGCAACTTGTGACCCTCTGTCCCGAAACATCGCCCTGTTCCTTCTCTCCAGAGATGCTGCCTGACCCGCTGAGTAACTCCAGCTTTTCGTGTCTATCTTCACTTTGAACCAGCATCTGCCGTTCCTTCCAACGCATGACCTTATCATATATCTGTACACAGCAAACGGCTCGACTGTAATCATGTATTGTCTTTCTGCTGACTGGGTAGCGAGCAACGAAATATTTTCACTGTACCTCGATACACGTGACAATAAACTGAACTGAAACGGAATATCTGCGCGGGGGAAATAAAACAGGAATGTCCGCAAGCAATCACATTGATGTCACGTAGAAAATATTGATTACACCTTACACTGAATCACGTGAGGCGGCTTCTCTTGGTCTCCCTTTACTCCAGCAGGCCATCCAGCCTCCAGGTCAATGCCAACCCTCGTCCTCCAAAGCAAAACAGTGTTACTTGCTTCCGAAGCAAACGGACACCGGTGGGACTCGAGTCGGACAGCTCAACTTCGGCTCCGTGGGATTATCATCTCATTTTTGTTTGTTCCCGCTACAGCTCGGTGGGTAAACTTCGTGCCTTCAACCCAGCGGGTTCTCTCTCTCTCTCTCTCTCTCACACAATCCAGCATCTGGCTCGCTGTCGCTGAGTGGAGAGACTCGCTGGCTGGGCAGGGAATGTGCTTCTTCTGTGATCTGTCCCCCTCTCCCTCTCTCTCTCTCGCCTGTCCATCTTCCTGCCTCCCCCTCCCCTCTCTCCTTCACTTTCCCACCCACTCTAACTTTCTCTCTCCTCTCTCTCTCTCTCTCTCTCTCGCTGCTCTTCAAATGCTCCCTCTGCATTCTCTCCTCCCCTCTCCTCCACTTTCCCAGCCACTAACTCTCTCTCTCCTCTTCTCTCTCTCTATCTTCTCTTTGCTCTTCAAATGCTCCCTCTGCATTCTCTCCCTCCTCTCTCTCTCTATCTCCCTCTCTCCTCCACTTTCCCACCCACTCTTACTTTCTCTCTCCTCTTCTCTCTCCTCTTCTCTCTCTCCTCTTCTCTCTCTTTCTCCTCTCCTCTCTCTCCTCTCTCTTCTCTCTCTCCTCTCTCCCTCTCTCCTCCTCTCTCTCTTTCGCCTCTCTCTCTCTCTCTCTCCTCTTCTCTCCTCTCTCCTCTCTTCTCTCTCTCTCTCGCTCTTCTCTCTCTCGCTGCTCTTCAAACTTCAAATGCACTCCTTTTATTCCTGTCTTTCTCTCTCCTATCACTTTCCAATACACCATCTTCCCCTCTAAACCTCCCCCCCTCTCCCCCCTCTCCCCCTCCTTCATCGCTCCCTCTCATTCTGTTTTTTCCTCCCTCTCCTTTTTCCCTTCTGCCTTCCTTCTTGCTCCATCCTCCCTCAGTTTAATTCTTTTGTTTTTCCTCTCTCTCACTCCCTCCCAATCCCCTCTCCCTCCCCCCTTTCCTCTCCTCCCCTCCCCATCCTCCCCTCTCTCCATCCCTACCCCCTCTCTCCCATTCATTCTCCATTCTCAATCTCTCTCCCTCTCCCCATTCCTTCCCTCCCTCCCCATCCTCTCCCTCACCTCGATTCTCTCCCTTACTCTCCCCTCCTTCTCCCCCGATCTGAGTTCCCTCTCCCTTCCGCCTTCATTCTGCCTTCTTTTCCTCAACCCCCCCCCCCACTGCTCCAGCCTCTGTCAACTGATGCCGGCCCCAGACATGACTTGCAACACTAACATGTGATATTCCTGCTCCTTGCTGGTGAGATTCCTGCCCCGCTCACCTCACGCCCTCTTCTCCTTTACTTTACGGCTCCATGTTTCTCTCGCTCCCAAACCTTGTAATTACCCGCGCACTCTTTCACGTTTATTTCCCCAACTTCTTCCTCTCTCTCTCCTTCTCACTATTCTAGGGGCGACACAGTGGCGCAGCTGGTAGACCCGGGTTCGATCCTGACCGCGGGCGCTGTCTGTGCAGAGTTTGCGCGTTCTCCCCGTGACCGCGCGAGTTTCCTCCGGGTGCTCCGGTTTCCTCCCACATCCCAAAGACGCGTGGTTTTAGCTTCTGTAAATTGCCCCCAGAGTGTGGGATAGAAGGAGTGTACGACGGTCGCTGGTCGGTGCGGACTCCAACCTCTCCCCTGGCCTCCACACCCGGCTGTGGCGACGAATTCCACAGATTCACCACATTCTGGCTCAGGAAATCCCTCCTCATCTCCTTCCTAACGGAACGTCCTTTTACTCTGAGGCTGTGCCCAGTTCATAAGTGATAGGAGCAGAATTAAGTCTACTCCACCATTCAATCATGGCTGATCTATCTCTCCCTCCCAACCCCATTAGAAACATAGAAAATAGGTGCAGGAGGAGGCCATTCGGTCCTTCGAGCCAGCACCGCCATTCATTGTGATCATGGCTGATCGTCCCCAATCAATAACCCGTGCCTGCCTTCTCCCCATATCCCTTGATTCCACTAACCCCTAGAGCTCTATCTAACTCTCTCTTAAATCCATCCAGTGATTTGGCCTCCACTGCCCTCTGTGGCAGGGAATTCCACAAATTCACAACTCTCTGGGTGAAAACGTTTTTTTCTCACCTCAGTTTTAAATGGCCTCCCCTTTATTCCAAGACTTATCTCCTGGTTCTGGACTCGCCCAACATTGGGAACATTTTTCCTGCATCTAGCTTGTCCAGTCCTTTTATAATTTTATATGTTTCTATAAGATCCCCCTCATCCTTCTAAACTCCAGTGAATACAAGCCTAGTCTTTACAATCTTTCCTCATATGACAGTCCCGCCATCCCAGGGATCAATCTCGTGAACCTACGCTGCATTGCCTCAATCACAAGGATGTCCTTCCTCAAATTAGGAGACCAAAACTGTACACAATACTCCAGATGTGGTTTTACCAGAGCCCTATACAACTGCAGAAGAACCTCTTTACTCCTATACTGAAATCCTCTTGTTATGAAGGCCAACTTTCAGTGACCGGTGTACAAGGACACCCAGGTCTCGCTGCACCTCCCCTAACCTAACCCCCTTGAGATAATAATCTGCCCCCTTGTTTTTGCCACCAAAGTGGATAACCCCACATTTATCTATATTATACTGCATCTGCCATGCATCTGCCCACTCACTCAACCTGTCCAGGTCACCCTGCAACCTCCTAACATCATCTTCACAGTTCACACTGCCACCCAGTTTTGTGTCATCCGCAAACTTGCCAGTGTTGCTCCTAATTCCCTCTTCCAAATCATTAATATATATGGTAAACAGTTGCGGCCCCAACACCGAGCCTTGCGGCACTCCACTCGCCACTGCCTGCCATTCTGAAAAGGACCCGTTCACTCCTACCCTTTGCTTCCGGTCTGCCAACCAATTTTCTATTCATGTCAACACCCTTCTCCCCAATACCATGTGCTCTAATTTTAGTCACCAGTCTCCCGTGCGGGATCTTAATCAAAGGCTTTCTGAAAGTCTAGATACACTACATCCACTGGCTCCCCTTCATCCATTTTACTTGTCACATCCTCAAAAAATTCCAGAAAATTAGTCAAGCATGATTTCCCTTTCATAAATCCATGTTGACTTGGACTAATCCTTTTACTGCTATCCAAATGCCCCATTATTACCTCTTTAATAATTGACTCCAGCATCTTTCCCACCACCGAAGTCAGGCTAACTGGTCTGTAAATTCCCCGTTTTCTCTCTCGCTCCTTTCTTGAAAAGTGGGATAACATTAGCTATCCTCCAATCCACAGGAACTGATCCTGAATCTATTGAACATTGGAAAATGATCACCAGTGCGTCCACTATTTCTAGAGCCACCTCCCTGAGGACCCTGGGATGCAGACCATCAGGCCCAGGGGATTTATCATCCTTCAGTCCCATTAGCCTACCCAATACTATTTCTTGCCTGATGAAAATTTATTTCAGTTCCTCTGCGCCCTTAATTCCCCAATTACTCGGCCCCCACAGCTGTCTGTGGCAATGAATTCCACAGATTCACCACCCCCTGACTAAAGAAATTCCTCCTCATCTCCGACCTATAATTCCAAGGCTAGACTCTCGCACTAGTGGAACCATCTGGTCCACATCCACTCTGTCCAGGCCTTTCACTATTCAGTTCAATCCATCAATTTGCATCCCAATTGTTTCCCAATTTCGGAATTCAATCGCTCTCAGTGTGACAGCTTAGCCCGCAAACCCAATCACTCAGCGTTCAACAATCCCCCCCCCCCCCACCCCACTCCTTACAGCGCCGGAGACCCGGGTTCGATCCCGACTACAGGTGCTGTCTGAATGGAGTTTGCACGCTCTCCCCGTGACCTCCGAGGTTTTCTCCAAGATCTTCGGTTTCCTCCCACACTCCAAAGGCGTGCAGTTTTGTAGGTTAATTGGCTCGGTGGAAGTGTAAATTGTCCCTAGTGTGTGCACGATTGTGTTAATGTGTGGGGATCGCACTCGGTGGGCCAAAGGGCCTGTTTCCGCGCTGCATCTCTAAACTAAACTAAAACGCTCCTGGGATACGCACAGCACAGATTCGATACGGACTAAAGCTCCTTTATCACCATTTTAATTCAAGGTCATCAACCTTCAGACACAAATAGCTTCAGTAACTCAGCGGGACAGGCAGCATCTCTGGAGAGAAGGAATGGGTGACGTTTCGGGTCGAGACCCTTCTTCAGACCAAAAACATTAACTCTGGTTCTCCAGACCAAAAACCCTCCACTGAGGCTGCCTGGCCCACCACTAATTACTTGCTCCACAAATACAAGTTGTTCTCGGACCTTGTTCAGCCTTTATATTGTTGACAAAATGTACGGGTATTATCAGAAAGGCCGCTCCACTGTGTCGAACGTTTCCACGCCACCTTTCCTGATGTTCCCTGTTCCTGGTCGAACCATCTAACCCCAGGGTGTGGGCGAGACTGTGTGACGTTGCAGGTCTGGAGAAGGGTCTCGACCCAAAACGTCACCCATTCCTTCTCTCCAGAGATGCTGCCCGTCCCGCTGAGTTACTCCAGCATTTTGTGCCGATCTCCCAGAGACGAGATGGCCTGGTCTTAATATGTGTATGAATGAACTGCAGATGCAGGTTTCAAGAAAGGTCTCGACCCAAAACGTCACCCATTCCTTCTCTCCAGAGATGCTGCCTGTCCCGCTGAGTTACTCCAGCATTTTGTGTCTATCTTGGGTTCAATACACAGGAAAACTCCCTTTACATTGTCTCATCTCATACTTCTCGGCAGGAAACACCACAGGATAGATGTAGAACTCTCCATAAATACCCATTAAATACTCCCAGGGCAGGATACCAAGACTGGATACAGGGTGAACCGTTCTCCGGACCAAACCTTCATTCCACCTCTGAATAACGGCCTTGTATTATTTTGTTGGTAGTTTTCCCGTTTCCCCTCTAGGCTCTAGCCTCTAGGGTAGTTGATAATATGTATTCAAGAGAGAGTTAGATAACAGCACTTGGGGCTAACGGAATCAAGGGATATATGGGGAGAGAGCAGGAACGGGGTACTGATTTTGGACGATCAGCCACGATCATATTGAATGGCGGTGCTGGCCCCGAAGGGCCGAATGGCCCACTCCTGCACCTATTTACTATGCTTCTGTGGACACAAAATGCTGGAGTAACTCAGCGGGACGCAGGCATCATATCTGGAGAGAGTGAGTGGGTCGGGACAACATCTTCGGACGGAGAACCATGGGGGGAGGGGGAGGCACAGAGATGGGGAAGGGCAAGGCGTGAAAACGAGACACCAAAGGGGACGGAGGTCATAAGAGTTGACTGGGGTCGGGAATTGTGCTGGGGCTCGGTGGTGTGAATGCAAGGTGACAGCTGGTGACGCGCCGGGCGATACGACTAACGGTAGCCCGGCTCCCCCCGTGAGTCAATCACAGCGGGCACCATCTCAGAGTCTGGTCCGACAGGTCAGTCAGTGGTGGAAATCCTCAGGTCAGGCTCGGCGGAGCTAGCTGTTGTGTTTCCGATCCAATGCCGGGTTGTTCCCCTTCGCACGCCCGAGTGAAGCCAAAAATTCCGGTGGTGGAGGGGTGGGGGGGGGGGGGGGAAGGGAAAAAACGCCATCAGTCGTATCTGGAGTCACTGGTGAAACGGGTTCCAGCGGCAATTGTCACCGTGTTTGTCCGTGAAAAGTGGGTGGAGAGTCGGCTTGTTCTACCGCCTGTGCTTGAAGTAGGCTTCCACTGAAAGAGAGAAGAGAGTCATCCATTCGCTCACTGGAGCAGGCAGTTGGCGTAGGAAAGCGTTGCTGGTTCCCTCCTCCCTCCCCGCCCTGACCACCGTGCGAGATACAGGGCGAAAACAGGCCCTTCGGCCCACCGAGTCCGCGCCGACCAGCACATCCCCGCACACAAACACCATCCTACACACACGCTAGGGACAATTTTACCATAGCCAATTAGCCTACAAACCTGGGTAGACAAACGTGCTGGAGAAACTCAGCGGGTGCAGCAGCATCTATGGAACAAAGGAAATAGGCGATATTTCGTGCCAAACCATTCTTCAGACTGATGGAGAGTCTGTCTGAAGAAGGGTTTCGGCCCGAAACGTTGCCTATTTCTTTCGCTCCATAGATGCTGCCTCACCCGCTGAGTTTCTCCAGCACTTTTGTCTACCTTCGATTTTCCAGCATCTGCAGTTCCTTCTTAAACACAGCCTACTAACCTGTGCGTCCTTTGAGCGCGGGAGGAAACCGGAGATCCCGGAGAAAACCCGCGCAGGTCACGGGGAGAGCGTACAAACTCCGTACAGACAGCGCCCGGGGTCGGGATGGAACCCGGGTCACTGGCGCCGTGAGGCAGCAACTCTACCGCTGCGCCCACCGTGCCCTCCCGAGGTGTAGGAAAAAAGATACCAAGTGCTGGAGTAACTCAGCCGGTCAGGCAGCGTCTCTGGAGAGAATGGATAGGCGACGAGACCTGTCTTCAGACGACATTGAGAAGGATTTAGGTTAAATATTGTGATAAGCTTTGTTTTGCATGCTATCTAATCAAATTAGACAATGTTATACATAAATATGTGTGGGGAGGAACTGCAGATTCTGGTTGAAACCGAAGATAGACACAAAATGCTGGAGTGACTCAGCGGGACAGGCAGCGTCTCTGGAGAGAAGGAATGGGTGACGTTTCGGGACAACACCCTTCTTCAGGCCGAAACAACCTAATTTAATTTGGTTTATTGTCATGTGTAACAAGGTACAGCAAAAACACAATTAAGTCAAACTCCAGTACAGTCGGTAGTGTGAAGGGAAAGATACAGGGTGTAGAATCCAGCTCTCAACAAACAAGCACATGTGCTGCGGCAGTTCCTGCTCTCTCCCCATATATCCCTCGATTCCGTTAGCCCCAAGTGCTATTATCTAACTCGCCCTTGAATACATATTATCAACCTCCCTGGAAACAGAGCCTAGAGTGGAAAAAGGGAAAACGACCTACAAAATAATACAAGGCCATTATTCAGTTGCTGCCTGACAGCGCCGGAGACCCGGGTTCGATCCCGACTACGGGCGCTGTCTGTACGGAGTTTGCACGCTCTCCCCGAGACCTGCGTGGGGTTTCTCCTGCTGCTTACGAACATGTGAAAAGAGGGACGGGGGCAGGAGAATAGGCGGGAAGAGAAGGTTAACTGTGGGGTGGGGAGAGAGGGAAAGAGAGGGAGGGGGCAGGGAGAAGAGAGTGTCACATGGAGGGGAGAGAGGAGAGGCAGTACCTGTGTACTCCTGCGGTGACATCTGCTGAGCCATCACCCCGTTGAACACCGACACCCACTCCTGCCGATCTCGCTCCGTCTCGCAGATGAAGGGGAAGTCGCGGTCGGGGGTGACGATGGTGATGCCATACTGCCAGGAGCCGCTGGCCGGGGTCCCCGGGGGCAGCCCCTCTTTCACCGCGTATCCGTTGTCACTGCTGCCGATGAACACCTCGCCCCGGGCATACGCATCCTGCAACGGGAATGTCCGCACAGAGCCTTTAGGTGGAGTCGCTGCCTCGCCTCGCCACAGACCCGGGTTAGAAACATAGAAAATAGGTGCAGGAGGAGGCCACTCGGCCCTTCGAGCCACCACCGCCATTCATTGTGACCATGGCTGATCGTCCCCTATCAATAACACGTGCCTGCCTTCTCCCCATATCACTTGATTCCACTAGCCCCTAGAGCTCTATCTAACTCTCGCTTAAATCCATCCAGTGATTTGGCCTCCACTGCCCTCTGTGGCAGGGAATTCCACAAATTCACAACTCTCATAGAAAGGTTCGATCCAGCGCTGTCAGTGCAGAGTTTGCACGTTCTCCCCGTGACCCGCGCGGGTTTTCTCCGGGTGCCCCGGCTTCCTCCCACGCTCCAGAGACGCGCGGGTCTATCGGCTAATAAATCGGCCTGTGTAACTTGTTAACTGCCCCCGAATGTGTAAAAGTGGGATAAGAGTGAACTGGTGTGAACGGGTGGTCGATGGTGAGTGTGGGACTCTCAGCCCGATGGGCATGTTTTCACTTGGCCCGCACAGTCGCTGCCTCACAGCGCCAGAGACCCGGGTTCGATCCTGACTACGGGTGCTGTCTGTACAGAGTTTTTACCAAAGATCCTATAGTGGAGCAAGATAGACCACTCCTTCTAAATGCAATGGGCTGACGTGTAGTACGCAACGTGGGCCTTTTTTTTCATCCATTTCAGTAACCTTGGGTTTTACCTTCTCCCTGTGTGGGTTTTCTTCCGGGTGCTCCGGTTTCCTCCCACATCCCAGATTTTCGAGGATATAGCCAGGATTAGAGAGCCTGAGCTACAGGGAGAGGTTGGGCGGCTAGGACTTTGTTACTTGGCATACAGGAGGCTGAGGGGCGATCTTATAGGGGTGTGTAAAAATCATGAGGGGACTGGATAAGGTGGACAAAATTCCTTCGCTCCATAGATGCTGCCTCACCCGCTGAGTTTCTCCAGCATTTTTGTCCACTGTAAAATTTTCCAGCATCTGCAGTTCCTTCTTAAACAGGGCAATAGATGAGGTGAATGCAGAACGAGAACCAGAATAGAGAGGTTAAAGGTGAAGAGGGGAAAAGATTTAAAAAGGGACACGCGGGGCAGATATTTCCACTCAGAAGAAGGGTCTCGACTCGAAAAACGTCACCCGTTCCTTCTCTCCAGAGATGCTGCCTGTCCCGCAGAGTGGAAACTCCAGCACTTTGTGTCTCTCTCTGCAGCGAGGTGGCAACTCTACTGCGCATCTTACAGAGTGAGGGTGCTGCCGGCAGTAAGCGGGAGCGGCCGCATCTCCGGAGGGAAACAAAGGGCGACGTTTCGGGTCGAGACCCTTCTTTTCAGACCGACGAAGAGTCTCGACACCAAACGTCACCCATTGCTTCTCTCCAGAGATGCTGCCGGTCCCGCTGAGTTACTCCAGCGTTTTGTGTCCGTCTTCAAATGACGTGACGCGCTCCAGACGGCCGTTCGCTACGCATGAAATCGCGCACGACTGCCGCGCCTCAACGCAACCACGAGGTCGCATCATTTACGTGCCAAGGAGACGCAAGTGGGACAGGCCCTTAAGTCTCCAGTGTCAGACTGCGCGCCACTAATTCCCCGGGCCCTCTGTACAACACACGAAAGATTCCACGGTGAATGTAATGTGAAGAGCGGTGAAGCAACATAGGAAACGACCCAACTTCCACTTTCATTCAGGAAGGGTTCGGACCCCGTCTGCCACACTGTGTGTGTGTGTGTGTGTGTGACAAGAACTTGCTTTCTCAAACCGCTTGCTTCACCCAGGCAGAGACATTTGCCCTGAGTTTAGTCTTACTTTCGACCGGCCACAAAATGCTGGAGTAACTCAGCGGGACAGGCAGCGTCTCCGGAGACAAGGAGTGGGCGATGTTTCGGGTCCAGACCCTAGCCTCAGTTTAATTTACTTTTGGGATACAGCGCAGAACAGGCCCTTCAGCCCCACACACTAACACTATCCCACACACATTAGGGACAATTCTACATTTATACCAAGCCAATGAACCTACAAACCCGTACGTCTTTGGAGTGTGGGAGGAAACCGAAGATCTCGGAGAAAACCCACGTGGTCGCGGGGAGAACGTGCACACTCCGTACAGACAGCACCCGCAGTCGGGATCGAACCCGGGTCTCCGGCACTGTAAGGCAGCAGCTCTACCCGCTGCGTCTCCGTGTTGTTGCCTGCTACCCCCGTCATGCTCTCTTCTCCTCCCACACCCTCTCACCGTGTATCGTGTGTCACCCTTGCTTGCCCTAACCCTAAATCATTATTCCCTTGTCATGTATCTATGCACTGTAAATTGATCGATTAGAAACATAGAAAATAAGTGCAGGAGGAGGCCATTCGGCCCTTCGAGCCAGCACCGCCATTCATTGTGATCATGGCTGATCGTCCGCAATCAATAACCCGTGCCTGCCTTCCCCCCATATCCCTTGACTCCACTAGCCCCTAGAGCTCTGTCCAACTCTCTCTTAAATCCATCCATTGATTTGGCCTCCACTGCCCTCTGTGGCAGGGAATTCCATAAATTCACAACTCTCTGGGTGAAAAAGTTTTTTCTCACCTCAGTCTTAAATGACCTCCCCTTTATTCTAAGACTGTGGCCCCTGGTTCTGGACTCGCCCAACATTGGGAACATTTTTCCTGCAACTAGCCTGTCCAGTCCTTTTATAAGTTTCTCTTAGATTCCCCCCTCATCCTTCTAGACTCCAGTGAGTACAAGCCGTACAAGGTTGTAATCATGTATTGTCTTTCTGATGAGTGGTTAGCACGCAAAAAAAACCTTTTCATTACAAGTGACAATAAACTAAACTGAACTGAACCAAACAGAACCGTCCCTCGCATCGGGCCCAGTGCATTCTCCATTACACCAACTCACCACCCATCTCCAGCACTGTCTGCTGCCAGTCCACAGATCATAGAGTGATACAGTGTGGAAACAGGCCCTTTGGCCCAACATGTCTCAGCCACACTAGTCCCACCTGCCAGCATTTGGTCCATATCCCTCCAAACCTGTCCTACCCATGTCCCTGCCTAAAGTCTGAAGAAGGGTTTCGGCCCAAAACGTCACCCATTTCCTTCGCCCCATAGATGCTGCCGCACCTGCTGAGTTTCTCCAGCATTTTTGCCTATCCATGTACCTGCCTAACTGTTTCTTAAAAATGGAGATAGTCACAGCCTCAACGACCTCCTCTGGCAGCTCGTTCCATACACCCACCACCCTTTGTGTGAAAACGTTACCCCTCAGATTACCATTAAATCTTTTTCCTTTCACCTTAATCCTAAGTCCTCTGGTCCTCGATTCACCTGCTCTGAGCGAGAGACTCTGTGCATCTACCCGATCTATTCCTCTCATGATCTCATACACCTCTGTAAGATCTCCCCTCATCCTCCTGAGCCATCTTAACGATAAAGGCAAAGGGTGAAATGAAATAAAGGTTGAGCAAATGAATCTATAGTGCTATAGAATTGTGTAGGAAGTACAGATGCTGCTTTACACCGAAGATAGACACAAAATGTTGGAGTTAAGGGCCTGTCCCACTTTCACGACCTAATTCACGACCTCTGCCGGGTTTGCCCTTGACTCATACTCGCATCAGGGTTGTCACGAGGTCGTAGGTAGGTCATAGCAGGCCGTGATGCTGGTCGGAGGTACGCGTGGCATCAAGTAGGTCGGGGCGTTTTTTTCTAGCCTGATGAAAAAATGTCCACGAGTAAAAAAGGTCGTGAATTAGGTCGTGAAAGTGGGACAGGGCTTAACCCAGTGGGACAGGCAGCACCTCCGGAGATAAGGAATGGGTGATGTTTCGGGTCGAGACGCTTCTTCAGACTGAGAGTCAGGGGAGAGGGGAACGAGAGATATAGACGGTGATGCAGAGAGATGAGGAACAAATGAATGAAAGATACGCAAAAAAGTAACGAGGCTAAACGAAACAGTTCGCTGTTTGCTGGGTGAGAACGAGAAGCTGGTGCAACTTGGGTAGGGGAGGGATGGAGAGAGAGGGAATGCCGGGGTTTCTTGAAGTTAGAGAGCTCAATATTCATACCGCTGGGTTGTAAGCTGCCCAAAGACTTGCACTGAATGTTAATGATACCGTCCCATACAGCTTCCTCCCTGCCACAGGGCCCGTTTTCCGACTACTCTGGCCGATAAATCATTGCATGGTGTGAATGGGTCACGTTTATCACTTTGAACTTTGGCCTCCCAAAACACGGGCTATAATATTACACATAAACAGAAAGTGCTGCAGTGACTCTGTGGGTCAGGCAGCGTCTCAGCCACAGGTGGCGAGTTACTGCAGCACCTTGTGTCTATCTTTGGTATCGATAGCGGGGAGAGAGGGGGGCAGAGGGTGGTGGAGGAGAGGGAGGAAGGATGTGGGGGCGAGAGGGGGAGAGGGGGGAAGGAGGGAGAGAGGGGGGTGGAGAGGGAGAGGAGGGGGGAGGGAGGGGGGAGGAAGGGAGAGGGGGGAAGGGGGGAGGGGGGGGAGAGGGGGGAGAAGGGGGAAGGAGGGAGGGGGGCAGAGAGGTGGTGGAGAGGGGGAAGGAGGGAGGGGGGGGGGCAAGAGGGGGAGAGGGGAAGGAGGGAGAGAGGGGTGGGAGAGAGGGAGGGGGGAGAGGGGGAGGGGGGAGAGGGGGGAGAGAGGGGGGAGAGGGGAGGGGGAGAGGGGGGGGAGGGGGGGGGAGGGGGGTGGAGGGGGTGAAGGGGGGGGAGGGGGGGAGGGTGGGAGGGGGGGAGGGGGGGAGAGGGGAGGGGGGGAGAGGGGGGGAGAGGGGGGGAGAGGGGGAGAGGGGGGGGGTGAGGGGGGAGAGGGGGTGGAGGGGGGGGAGGGGGGGGAGGGGGGGGGGGGGGGTAGTGGCGGGAGAGGGGGGGGGGGAGAGGGGGGGGAGAGGGGGGGGAGAGAGGGGGGGAGCAAGGGTGGGAGAGGGGGAGGAGGGGGGGATTGAGGGGGGGGGGGGGAGAGAGGGGAGGGGAGAGGGGCGGGTGTCCCGAAGGGGAGAGAAAATAAACATGACGTGGAGGCTGAGTGCATGGCAGAGTATAAATGTGTTTGACAATATGTGAGTGAACCAGTGACAGACTGTGGGGGAAACTAATGCAGTAGAACCAGGGGGTGCGATAGAGTGAGAGAACGGTAGCGAGAGTGTGGGAGAATCCGGGCGTGTGCGAGTGAGAGACAGAGAGCGACAAAACATGTGGGCGTGAGAGAGAAGTGTATGTGAGTGTGTGTGTGTGTGAGAGAGAGAGCGTAAATATTTGTGTGTGAGTGTGTGAGAGGAAGAGTGTGTAAATGTGTGTGTAAGAGAACAATGGCGTGTGGGAGAGAGGGTTAGAAAGAATGTGTGTGTGTGTGAGAGAGAGTGAGCAAGAGAAAGTGTATGCGAGAGAACACCGGTGCGCGTGTGAATGCGAGGGAGAGAGTGTGAGTGTGGGTGTGCAAGATCAAGGGTGTGTGCGTCTGTGTGTGTGAGTGTGAGAGGGGATAATGGGGAAGGTGAGGTTGAGAGAAGGTGAGCAGAACAGAATGACAAGAGAGCGAGCGGTTAAGGCAGCATCTCTGCAGAAAGGGTCTCGGCCTGTTTCGGGTCGAGACCCTTTCTCCCGAGGTGCTGCCTGACCCGCTGAATTACTCCAGCTTTCTGTGTCTATCTTTGGTTTAAACCAGCGTCCGGGGGAGTTCAGTGTGAGAATGTGAGGCGGGGGAGAGAGAGCGAGAGAGACCCATCTCCCCGTGGCCCGCTTGATCATCACCCTCCCCGACACACGTACGTACCAGGGGATCCTTGAAGTACATGAGGCGACGGTGATCCAAGGAGAACCAGCGCTTCTTGAAGCCCTCCGTCTGCTGGGAGACAGGAAACATCGTTCAGCACCCACTCAGCCGAGCGCTTTCAGACTTTACCGAGCCACGCAGAGCGGAGACAGGCCCCCCGGCCCACCGGGTCCGCGCCGACCGGCGACCCCCCCCGTACCCCGCGCACACCATTTACAATTTTACCCACGCCAATCCACCTGCCAACCCGCGCGTCTCTGGAGCGCGGGAGGAAACCGGAGCTCCCGGAGAGAACCCACGCGGCCACGAGGGGGAAAGTACCGACAGCGCCCTGTGGTCAGGTTCGAACCCGGGTCGCTGCCAGGCAGCAACTCTACCGCTGCGCCACCTGTAACTGGTAGATGGAGCCAGTGAGAAAGATCGCTGGATTATTTTAATCTTAGAAACATAGAAAATAGGTGCAGGAGGAGGCCATTCGGCCCTTCGAGCCTGCACCGCCATTCAATATGATCATGGCTGATCATCCAACTCAGTATCCTGTACCTGCCTTCTCTCCATACCCCCTGATCCCTTTAGCCACAAGGGCCACATCTAACTCCCTCTTAAATATAGCCAATGAACTGGCCTCAACTACCTTCTGTGGCAGAGAATTCCACAGATTCACCACTCTCTGTGTGAAAAATGTTTTTTCTCATCTCGGTCCTAAAGGACCTCCCCCTCATCCTTAAAGCATTTCTTATTTCTATTTTTGTTCTGATTCACTACATGGAGGCCATTTGCCCCACCGAGTCTATGCTGGCTCTCAAAGCTGTCCCAATAATCCCCTGTAGGGTTTTGACCCGAAACGTCACCAATTCATTTCCCCACCCCCCCCACAAGATGCTGCTCGAGCTGCTGAGTTCCTGCAGCACAGCGTGTGTGCGGTTCCCATTCTCCCTCCAATCTCTCCGTAATCTCTCCGTATTCTCCCTCGCGCACCCACCCGCTGCCGTTCACGCGCATTAGGGGTCATTCGCAGAAACCGATTACAGGCGCTATGACAATGTTTGAGAATAGGGGCGCAGCGGTAGAGTTGCTGCCTCACAGAGACCGGGGTTCCACCCCGACTGCGGGCGCTGCCTGTGCGGAGTTTGCACGCTCTCCCCGTGACCCGCGTGGGTTTTCTCCGGGTGCTCCGGTTTCACTCCCGCACTCCGAAGGCGTGCAGGTTTTGAGGGTTAATTAGCTTTGGTATAAATGCAACATTGTCCCTCGCGAGTGTAGGATAGTGTCAGTGGTCGGTGCGGACTCGGTGGGCCAAAGGGCCTGTTTCCGTGCTGTATCTCTAAACTAAACTAATCATAACTCCGAGCGAAGGCTTAAAGTGTTTGCAGCTGGACTGTGTGGTTGCGGACGAAGATTTCACTGCCTCGTGAAATATGCCTGCCACCCTTTGCGTACACTTAGAAACATGCGGTTTTGACCTCATCCTGCTTGGAAACTTCGTAGAAACGTAGACAATAGGTGCAGGAGTAGGCCATTCAGCCCTTCGAGCCAGCACCGCCATTCAATATGATCATGGCTGATCATCCCCAAAATCAGTTCCCCGTTCCTGCTTTGGTCCCCATATCCCTTGATTCCATCAGCCCCAAGAGCTAAATCTAACTCTCTCTTGAAAACATCCAGAGAACTGGCCTCCACTGGACAATTATCATTAACATACAGTGTAATTCTACAGCACAGTAGGTTGATTTACTCAACCTTCGTCTCGTTTAGTCTTTCTCCTCATTCACAGCCTCATGAAATGCCCGTGTTCGGTCCCAATACAAACAGAGGTAGAGTCAGAGTCTAGCTCTCTCTTGAAAACATCCAGTGAATTGGGCTCCACTGCCCTCTGTGGCAGAGAATTCCATAAATTCACAACTCCCATCGAAAGGCTCGATCCCGACCTCTGGTGCTGACACTGCGGAGTTCGTACGTTCTCCCCGTGGCCCGCGTGGGTTTTCTCCGGTTTCCTCCCACACTCCAAAGCCTATCGGCTAATTCCACAGATTCACAACTTTTCGATTGGATGTGTAATATTCAGCTCCGATCCTCTCGCAGCCACGTCTCCGTGATGCCTACATCGTAGCCTACCAATTTCTAACTGCGCCACAAGTCATCCACTTTGATCCATATATTGCGTGCATTCATATACTACACCTTCGGTTCAGTAGTCAGTGGAAGGGAGGTTGGTTTGTGCGATGGTCTGGGTTACGTCCACAACTCTCTGCAACTTCTTGCGGTCTTGGACGGAGCCGTTCCCGAACCGTGCTGCGACGCATCCCGATGAAATGCTTTCCCCTATAGTGCATCTGTCGAAGTTGGCGAGAGTTGTTGGGGACATGGAGAACTTCCTCAGCCTTCTAAGGTTCGAACCGCGCAAAGTCCTCAGTGCTTCTTCCATGCTTAGTTTAGTTTAGCTTAGACATACAGCTCGGAAACAGGCCCTTCGGCCCACCGAGTCCGCACCCGGAGCAAGCCCACGCGGTTACAGGGAGAATGTACAATCCCCGTACAGACAGCGCCCGCAGTCAGGATCGAAGCCGGGTCTCTGGCGCTGTGAGGCAGCAGCTCGGGGTGGAAGATCGCAACCGCCCCGTTTCGACTAATGCAATCAACTCGACGTGCACAAACGGAAGATCAAATAGAACAAGTTGCCCGACAACTTTAGGCCACGCACGCCACACGCAAGAAGGAGAAGAAGAAGACAGCAGCTCTTCTGCCACCCTTCAGGGCCTGTCCCACTTGGGCGCCATTTGCGGTGTCATGCAGATGGCGCGCGAGGATTTTGTAGATCCCAAAGTCCTGGGGCGACCGTGCGTCACGGCCTACGTCACCATGCACCATGCGCGCATCACGTGTGCGTAAATGATGTCGCATAAATTACACCCAAGTGGGACAGGCCCTTAACTGTTTCTAGATTTTACGAGGATGTTGCCAGGACTAGGG
Source organism: Okamejei kenojei (assembly GCA_035221665.1). NCBI lineage: Eukaryota > Metazoa > Chordata > Chondrichthyes > Rajiformes > Rajidae > Okamejei > Okamejei kenojei. The sequence continues at coordinate 9,093,218 of CM069167.1, forward strand.
GGCTGAGCTTTAGGGAGAGGTTGAGTAGGCTGGGTTTCTATTCCTGGGAGCGCAGGAGGGTGAGGGATGATCTTATAGAGGTGTATAAGATCATGAGAGGAATAAGTGGGGTAGATGCACAGAGTCTCTTGCCCAGAGTAGGGGTATCAAAGACCAGAGGACATAGGTTTAAGGTGAAGGGGATAAGATTTAATATGAATCAAAGGGGTAACATTTTCACGCAAAGGGTGGCGGGTGTATGGAACGAGCTGCCAGAGGAGGTAGTTGTGGCTGGGACTATCCCAACGTTTAAGAAACAGTTAGAGAGGTACATGGTTAGGACAAATTTAGAGGGATTTGGAGAAAATGCGGGCAGATGGGACTAGTGTAGCTGGGACATGTTGGCCGGTGTGGGCATTAGGGCCAAAGGGCCTGTTTCCACACTGTGTCACTCTATGACTCCATCTTATCTCATGAAGATTAGAGCGAGAAAATTGACTAAAGAACAACCACTTCCCCCCCCCCCCCCCCCCCCCCCCCCCCCCCCCCCCCCCCCCCCCCCCCCCCCCCCGAGTGTCCCGGGCTGAGTGGAATTTCAAAGCAACTCTGGGAACGAACGAATTCCTGAAATGAACTATGCAATTTTTCAAGAGGGAATTTGCAACAAGACGAGACAGCTCTCTGAGCTGGAGTCATGCCTCAAGCACGAAGTAGATATCGAGTCACTGGCAAAGCTCAAGGCAGGAAAGAAGATCCTGAAGTATTAGCTTGTTCAAAGACAAGCATTTGTCTTTAGACTTTAGAGCTACAGTGTGGAAACAGGCCCTCCGGCCCACCGTGTCCACACCGACCAGCGATCACCCACACACACACACTAGCATTATCCTACAAACCTTCATCTACAACCCTGCACGTCTTTGGAGTGTGGGGGGAAACCGGAGCACCCAGAGAAAACCCACGCAGTCACGGGGAGAGCGTGCAAACTCCGTACAGACAGCACCAGAGGTCAGGAATGAACCTGGGTCTCTGGCGCACCGAGGTAGCAACTCTACCGCTGCGCCCTGAGCCCCTGGGCTTGTTCCTTGGAGATTGACTGTGGAATCCGGTTACGGTCGGTCTGGTCCCTGGGGTTGGTGGTGGGGGGGGGGGGGGGGGGGTAGGAGGACGGTACCCGGACGTGGCGTAGACGGCAGAGGAGCTGAGGCAAAGAAGTGGAAGCCAAATTACCGAATGGAAACGTGGCCAAAACGCCAACTAACCGTGAGGGCGGGACGCCTAAAAGCAAACTCACCGAATGGCCGCTCTGTCGAAACGCGCCACCTAACCGCAAGGCGGTGTCGCCTACAGGCCAACGGACCGACAGCCGCTCAACAGAAAAGTCCAATAACGGACATGACGTTGCCGGGGGGGGCGGGACCCCGTCAGCGAGCGGTCAAGACCCCCGCATATTGTTAACATTATGAAAATATAATGAATATCATAAAAGTTTTACTAGTATTACGTATTATTAATTACATAAAACTTGGTCCTATATTTAAAAATCAGAGACAATATAAATATTATTAATAGTATGAGTATATTGCTAATACTATGAATGTATCATTAATACCATGTACTCTCAATTATATAAAATATACAACCTTGAAATTTATAATTAATAATAATACAAATAATATCAATAGTATGAATTTATCATTAATATCATGTATTTTCATTATTGTAAAATAATGTACTTTGTTATTATTTTGTTTCTATAATAAAAAAATAAAAAAATAAAAAAAAAATAAAAAAAAAAGACCCCCGCATCCATCACATCACTGTGGAGGGATGAACATTGTCCCACACCTCCGTCTCCACCCGACCCGCAGCCCGCGGAGGGTGCCCGTGGGAGAGTGGGGGCTGCCCCGAGGGATGCGCACCTTCGGCCGCTTACAACCTGGTGCTCGGGTTCAGATTGCCCAGTCCCCTGCGGCTTGTGTGGGAAAATGACCCCCGCCCTCCCGCTGGTGGAGACGGAGGGGATGTGGGGGTGGGCGATGTGTGTGACTGCTCAGACAGCGTTGGTGGGCTTGGTCACCAACCTTGGGTCCAGTCTTCTCCATGTAGCCTTCCTTCAGGAAATTCCTGGTCAGTTTGTGCGTCAGCTGGGAAAACAAAAAGGAACGTCGGCCTTTAGAAGGGAGCGTCAGTGAGAAACAAACCTGCCTCCTATCCCATATCTGCTCCAAGACCCAACACCGCCCCTGTCACTGCTTCCAAAGGGCCCTTCAGCCCAAGTGGTCCTGTGCTCACACCCTCCCACTATGAGACACTCCCCCCACCCAAAACTCCCACTCCTCTCCATCCCAAATCCATGTGGACATCATGTTCCCACCATCGCCCCACTGATCATTGGTCAAAACAAAATGCTGGAGTAACTCAGCGGGAGAGGCAGCATCACTGGAGAGAAGGGATGGGTGACGTGTCTTCAGACCGAAGAAGGGTTTCGACCCGAAACGTCACCCATTCCTTCTCTCCAGAGTTGCTGCCTGTCCCGCTGAGTTACTCCAGCGTTCTGTGTCCGTCTTCAGTGTAAACCAGTTCATCTGAATCAGCGTGAAGATGCCCAGTCCATCCACCACTGCCCCGCTGTGCGGCTAAATCCCAGCCGTCACTGACCTCCTGGTCGCTTGCTCCCGGGAAAGCCACTTTCAAATAGTGGAACTGGATGGCTCGGATGGCGTTGAACCAGTCCACGATCTCCTGTTGGGAACAACAGAGGCTGTGAGCACAATGAGACTCTACAACAGTCGACTTAAGCGTCCGAAGAAAGGTCTCGACCCGAAACGTCGCCCATTCCTTCTCTCCAGAGATGCTGCCCGTCCCGCTGAGTTGCTCCAGCATTGTGTGTCCAAGATGACTTTAAAGCTGGTACGACTTGGGTGGGTGAGGGGTGGAGAGAGAGAGAGGGAATGTCGTTGAGTCCTATTATCTGTACTGGTTCTCACCTAACACACAGCTCACAATGGTTACTTTCTTGCATATCTGTCATTCATCTGTTCAATATATCTCTCGACATCACCATCTATATTTCTCGTTTCCTTCTCCCCCCCGACTCTCGGTCTGAAGAAGGGTCTCAACCCGCAATGCGACCTAATCCTTCTCTCCACAGATGCTGTCTGCCCCTTTTTGTGTCTATTCGCTGTCTGTCCTGCGATTCATCAGGTCTAGTTTCTCCTGTCCTGCGATTCATCGTCTGTTCAGTTCAGCCTAGACCAGGAGTGGGGAAACCCGAGGCCTTAAGGCTGCCTGAGGCCTTCTAGGCCATTAAGTGCGGCCTTTTGAACTAATCCAAATTTTGTAGAACAAATCCTTTTATTTTTATTACTATGTTTTTGTTCGTCTTTTATTTTGATTTTAATTATTTTAATTTTAATCTTAAAGTGAACGTATTTTAAATACTAAAGAATAAAAGAAGATTCAACGAATTAATCCTCCCCGACTGACGGCCACAATTAAAACATTAGTAAGTCATGAGGGCTCTTTTAACAAAATAATGTCCATTTTGAAGTATATCGAATTGAAGTTTCTGGGATGCGGCCTTGTTAGATTACAGCTAACTTAATGCGGCCTTCCAACGTGTAAAGGTTCCCCACTCCTGGCCTAGACTATTGTCACGTGTACTGAGGTACAGTGAGAAGCTTTTGTTGCGTGCTAACCAGTCAGCGGAAAGACAACACGTGATTACAATCGGCCCATTTACAGTGTGGAGATACATGATCACGATACGTTTATGTGTAAGGGAAAGTCCGATCAAAGATTGTCCGAGCGTCACCAATGAGGTAGATAGTAGTTCAGGGCCGCTCTCTCGTTGGTGAGAGGACGGTTCAGTTGCCTGATAACAGCCGGGAAGAAACTGTCCCTGAATCTGGAGGCGTGCGTTTCTGCACTCCTGTAGTTTTGCCCGATGGGAGAGGGGAGAAGAGGGAGTGGCCGGGGTGCGACTGGTCCTTGAGGATGCTGCTGGCCTTGCCGAGGCAGCCTGAGGTGTAGATGGAGTCAATGGAAGGGGGAGGTTGGTTTGCGTGATGGTCTGGGCTGCGTCCATAAGTCTCTGAGGTTTCTTGTGGTCTTGGATGGAGCTGTCCCTGAACCAGGCTGTGATGACAGGCAAGAGACTGCAAACTCTGGAACCTAAACTTTGAAAACCGACAGACTCAAACTGGAGGAACTCAGTAGGTCAGGCAGAGTCTGTGGGGGTGGCAGGAAATGGACAGACATCAGTTTCTGAAATAGAGCCTTGACCTCACCACAAATGCTGCCTGACCCACGGAGTAGTTCCAGGGGTTTGGTTTTTACATGAATCTGTAGAAAACTGTTTCTCACGTCGGCTGGCTAGTTTATCTTTTTTTTCATTTCATTCGAATCCTTCCATTTTGGGGTGGCGCAGCGGTAGGGTTGGCGCCTCACAGCGCCAGAGAGCCGGGTTCGATCCCGACTACGGGTGCTGTCTGTACCGAGAATGTGACCTGCGAGATCTTCGGTTTCCTCCCACACTCCAACGACGTACGGGTTGGTAGGTTAATTGGCTTGGTGTAAATGTAAATCGTCCCTTGTGCGTGTTGGACAGTATTAGTGTGCGGGGATCGCTGGTCGACACGGTCTCAGTTGGCCTGTTCAGCGCTGCATCTCTAAACGAAAGTAAATTAGTTTATTTTCGCTCAGCACAGATATTGTGGGCAGAATGGTCTGTCTTTGTTCGGTTTTATTTTTATGTTTAGTTTAGTGTGGAGATACAGTGTGGAAACAGGGCATTAGTCCGCACCGACCAGCGATCGTAGTTCTATCCTGCCCTTAATGCCTTGACTAGAATGATTATGGGCACACCCTTAATCACAACCAATGTTTAGTCGATGCACCATTTCACCCCTCTACACGTCCAATTTACACGCCACTCCCAAAGAGATAACCTGCAGTGACAAATCTTCCACACCAGACCTGCCTCATCCTGTTCTGAGCCTCTAGCAGACTCTAAGCATTATATTGGAGAGAGACACAAAATGCTGGAGTAACTCGGCGGGACAGGCAGCCTCTCTGGAGAGAAGGAATGGGTGACGTTTCGGGTCGAGGCCCTTCTTCAGACTGCGAGCCAGGGGAGAGGGAGACACAGAGACATGGAGGGGCAAGGTGTGAAAACACAGATCAAAGTCGATGATGAATTAACTGCAGATGCTGGAAAATCGAAGGTAGACAAAAGTGCTGGAGAAACTCAGCGGGTGAGGCAGCATCTATGGAGCGAAGGAGGCGACGTTTCGGGTCAAGGCCCTTCTTCTGATGATGAAAGAAATGTGGAATGGTACATTGTTAGCCGAGGGGAAGGGGACAAGGCACACAATTAGTAGTTTAAGAAAGAACTGCAGATGCTGGAAAATGGGAGGTAGGCAAAAATGCTGGAGAAACTCAGCGGGTGCGGCAGCATCTATGGAGCGAAGGAAATAGGCGACGTTTCGGGTCTGACTGATTAGTAGTTTAGCTTAGTTTTAGTTTAGGGGTACAGCGCGGAAACAGGCCCTTCGGCCCACCGAGTCCGTGCCGACCAGGGCCAACTTTACACTTACACCAAGCCAATCAACCCACAAACCCGTGCGTCTTTGGAGTGTGGGTGGAAATAAAAAACGTCTGAGCAAACCCACGCAGGTCAGGGGGGAGGACGTACAAACTCCGTACAGACAGCACCCGTAGTCAGGATCGAACCCGGGTCACTGGCTCTGCAAGGCAGCTACTCTATTTAATCAGGAGGACAACGAAACTAATTGGAGAAGCAGGGTGGGAGGATATTTATATTACCAGTTTAGTCTGAGTAATACAAGTGGCTCTTCCTATCGAGAGGCTGGGCAGACTCGGGCAAGTTCCCACTTGTAGAGAAATGGTGCGTTTACCGTTCCCCCAGGGGTGGGAGGACAGCAAACATGACGTGTTACTTCACCTAACCCTGGAACCACAACACCAAAGGACCCAGCCCTGCGCCTGGAGGCACCAAAGGTAGAACGAACCTGCGGAAAATAACATTGCTGTGACAACCTGTGTCTGCTAGGGGGGGGGCGCAGCGGTAGAGTCGCTGCCTCACAGCGCGCCAGAGGCCCCGGTTCGATCCTGACTACGGGTGCAGTCTGTGCAGAGATGGGACACTCTCCCTGTGACCGCCTGGGGTTTCGCCCGGTTCCTCCCAAACTCCAAAGACATACAGGTTTTTTAGGTTAATTGCCTTCTGTAAAATTGTCCCTAGTGTGTGCAGAATAGACAATAGACAATAGGTGCGGGAGGAGGCCATTCGGCCCTTCGAGCCAGCACCGCCATTCAATGTGATCATGGCTGATCAGCTCCAACCAGTACCCCGTTCCTGCATTCTCCCCCTATCCCCTGACTCCGCTATCTTTAAGAGCCCTATCTAGCTCTCTCTTGAAAGCATCCAGAGAACCGGCCTCCACCGCCCTCTGAGGATAGCGCAAGCGTGCGGGGCGATCGTGGTCGGTGCGGACTCGGTGGGCTGAAGGGCCTGTTTCCGTGCTGTACCTCTAAAGTCTAAAGTTGGAATGTTCTTCCTCTTGTGGAATTTCAATTGCCGGGGTCAATGGTATTGGTACCGGTTTGTTTTGGCCACCTTAAGATCGGAGGTTGGGAGATTTACGTTAAACAGGTCAAGGGATGCAGGTGATGGTGGGAACAGGGAGTGTGATCACAAATCAGCCGAGGTTGAACTGATCGGTGAGAGAGGCTCTAGTGGCTCAGTAGACGCAAGGAACTGCAGATGCTGGTTTACAAAAATGGACACAAAGTGCTGGAGTAACTCCAGCCACTCTGGAGGACGTGGACAGGCGAGGATTCTGGACCATTCATCAGACTGATTGAGGTGGAGGTGGGGGGGGGGGGGGGGAAGAAAGCTGGAAAAGGTGGGGCAAAACCCACCTACAAATGATTGGGGTGTGTAGGAAGGAACTGCAGATGCTGGTTTGACACTGCCGATTGGCACGAAATGCTGGAGTAACTCAGCGGGACAGGCAGCAACTCCAGGGAAGGAACGGGTGACGTTTTGAGTCGAGACCCTTCTTCAGACTAGTTAGGGATAAGGGAAACGAGAGATCTAGACGCTGATGTGGAGAGATAAAGAACAAGGAATGAAAGACGCATAAAAAGTTACGATGGTGAAGCAAACAGGACATTGTTAGCTGTTTGGTGGGTGAGAAGGAGAAGCTGGTGCGACTTGGGTGGGGGAGGGATAGAGAGAGAGAGGGAATGCCGGGGTTACTTCAAGTTAGAGAGATCAATATTCAAAACACTGGGCTGTAAGCGGCCCAAGCGAAATATCAGATGCTGTTCCTCCTATTTGCCTTTAGTTTAGTTTAGTTTAGTTTAGAGATACAGCGTAGAAACAGGCCCTTCGATCCACTGAGTCCGTGCTGACCAGCGATGTTAACACTATCCAACACACACTAGGGACAATTTACAATTACACCAAGCCAATTTTCCTGCAAACCTGTACGTCTTTGGAGTGCGGGAGGAAACCGAAGATCTCTGAACAAAGCCGCATGGTCACGGGGAGAGCGTGCAGACTCCGCGCAGCCTGCACCCGTGGTCAGGATCGAACCCGCGTCTCCGGCAGCAACTCTACCGCTGCGCCACCGTACCGCCCGCAGCCTCGCTCCGACAATGGAGGTCTGGGACCTAATGATAGAAACATGGAAGATAGGAGCAGGAGTAGGCCTTCGAGCCTGCACCGCCATTCAATATGACCATGGCTGATCATCCAACTCAGTATCCTGTACCTGCCTTCTCTCCATACACCCTGATCCCTTTAGCCACAAGGGCCACATCTGACTCCCTCTTAAATATAGCCAATGAACTGGCCTCAACTACCTTCTGTGGCAGAGAGTTCCACAGACTCACCACTCTCTGTGTGAAAAACGTTTTTCTCATCTCGGTCCTAAAAGACTTCCCCCTTATCCTTAAACCGTGACCCCTTGTTCTGGACTTCCCCAACATCGGGAACAATCTTCCTGCATCTAGCCTGTCCAACCCCTTAAGAATTTTGTAAGTTTCTATAAGATCCCCTCTCAATCTCCTAAATTCCAGAGAGTATAAACCGAGTCTATCCAGTCTTTCTTCATAAGACAGTCCTGACATCCCAGGAATCAGTCTGGTGAACCTTCTCTGCACTCCCTCTATGGCAATAATGTCCTTCCTCAGATTAGGAGACCAAAACTGTACGCAATACTCCAGGTGTGGCCTCACCAAGACCCTGTACAACTGCAGTAGAACTGCTCCTGTACTCAAATTTCCATACAAAGTGTTCAATGTATGGAAAGCCTTTTATCAGGATGCACCACAGCTTGGTTTGGGAACAGCTCCATCCAAGACCACAAGAAATCGCAGTGAATCGCGGACGCAGCCCAACCCATCACACAAACCAACCTCTCTCGAGTCTGAAGAAGGGTCTCGACCCAAAACGTCACCCGTTCCTTCCCTTCAGAGATGCTGCCTGTCCCGCTGAGTTACTCCAGCGTGTTGTGTCTACCTTCGATGTAAACCAGCACCTGCAGTTCCTTCCTAGCACCAACCTCCCTTCCATCGACTCCATCTACACCTCACGCTGCCTCGGCAAGGCCAGCAGCATCATCGAGGACCAGTCTCACCCCCCCCGGTCGCTCCCTCTTCTCCCCCCCTCTCCCAACGGGAAAAGGTACAGAAGTGTGAAAACGCACACCTCCAGATTCAGGGACAGTTTCTTCCCAGCTGTTATCAGGCAACTGAACCATCCCACCACAACCAGAGAGCGGTGCTGAACTACAATCTACCTCTTTGGAGACCCTCGGACTATCCTTGATCGGACTTTGCTGGCTTTACCCTGCACTAAACATTATCATGTGTCTATAAACGGTAAATAGCTCGATTGTAATCGTGCATTGTCTTGCCGCTGAATAGTTAGCACGCAAGAGAAGCTTTTCACCGTACCGCGGGACACGTGACAATAAACTGAACTGAAGCTGATGTAGTTCCCTACGGTCCCTCCCACCCTCCCCGTCCTCCGTCCTCGTCCCCCCCCCTCCCTGCACGTTCTCTGGGCGGCCTCCCTCCCCATGCCATGAAATGTGAAGCTGGAGGAAGGAATATCGGCGGAAGTGGGGGGGATAGTAGAGATGGGCCGAAGAGCCTGATGTCGATGCAGTACGACCCGGCGACTGACCTTTTCCTCGTCATGATAAACGAAGATGTTCCTCGTGCTGTTGTCCTTCAGGTACATGAGCTGCAGGCCGTTGGGATTGCCTATTTTTGTAGGCTGGAAAGTGGCGTTGATGTTGTCCACTTTGATCATGGCCTTGGGCAACTTAGCCTGTTGGGGGAGGGGAGGGGAGGGACAGGACACACAAGTTGGCTCGCAATGTTCACAAAAGATGCAAAGAGCAGCCCCCCAAACCAGGGGTGGCACGGTGGTAGAGTGGCTGCCTCACAGCGCCAGAGACCCCCGGTTCCATCCTGACTACGGGCGCTGTCTCTACAGAGTTTTACGTTCTCCCCGTGACCTTTCTCCGGAATCATAGAAACATAGAAACATAGAAATTAGGTGCAGGAGTAGGCCATTCAGCCCTTCGAGCCTGCACCGCCATTCAATATGATCATGGCTGATCATCCAACTCAGTATCCCGTACCTGCCTTCTCTCCATACCCTCTGATCCCCTTAGCCACAAGGGCCACATCCAACTCACTCTTAAATATAGCCAATGAACTGGCCTCAACTACCCTCTGTGGCAGAGAGTTCCAGGGACTCACCACTCTCTGTGTGAAAAAAGTCTTTCTCATCTCGGTCTTAAAGGATTTCCCCCTTATCCTTAAGCTGTGACCCCTTGTCCTGGACTTCCCCAACATCGGGAACAATCTTCCTGCATCTAGCCTGTCCAACCCCTTAAGAATTTTGTAAGTTTCTATAAGATCCCCTCTCAATCTCCTAAATTCCAGAGAGTATAAACCGAGTCTATCCAGTCTTTCTTCATAAGACAGTCCTGACATCCCAGGAATCTCCAGTTTCCTCCCCCACTCCTACGACGTGCGGGTTTGTAGGTTAATTGGCTTTGTATAATTGTAAATTGTCCCTCCTGCGTGTGTGTGTGTGTGTGTGTGTGTGTGTGTGTGTGTGTGTGTGTGTGTGTAGGATAGCGCTAGTGTATGGGGTGATCACTGGTCAGTGCCGACAATGTGGGCTGAAGGGCCTGTTTCTGTGCTGTATCTCCAAACAAAAAAAAACCATAAATAGAACCTCAATATGAAGTCTCAAAAGAGGACACAGAGTGCTGGAGTAACTCAGCGGGTCAGGCAGCATTCTCTGGAGAACATGGATAGGCAACATTTTGGATTGGGACCCTTTTGAGCCTGAAGAAGGGCGTATCCTAATACGAAACGCCACCAATCCATGTTCTCCAGAGATGTCGCCAGGCCCATCATGAGTTACTCCAGCACTCTGTGCTTTTCTTTTGTGAACCTGCATCTGTCCCAAAATGGAGGACCACCAAGCCAACAGGTGTGGAATACCACTCTCACCTCTGCCCCACTATCAGTAGATGATAGGCAACAGGTGCAGGAGGAGGCCATTCGGCCCTTCGAGCCAGCACCGCCATTCAATGTGATCATGGCTGATCATCCCCAATCAGCACCCCTTCTCCCCATATCCCCTGACTCCGCTATCTTTAAGAGCCCTATCTCGCTCTCTCTTGAAAGTATCAAGAGAACCGGCCTGCGTGAAGTTTACACATTCGCCCTGTGACTGCGTTGGTTTTGTCCGGGTGCCCTACCGCTCCCCGTGATGGTTCTGCCCTCGTTTAACCTCCCAAAATGGGACACTTGGCACTTATTTTCATTCATAATCTATACATTCTATGATGCCACCCACTTTAGTGTTATCTGCAAATTTCCAAATCATGCCTTGTACATTCTCATCCAAATCATTGACACAAACGACAAACAGCAATGGGCCCAGCACTGATCCCCGAGGGAGACGACTCATCACGGGCTTCCAGTCTGAAAAATACCTTGCCACCACCACCATCAGGGCCAGTTCCACATCCAGTGCTTCTCCCTGGAACTATTGTCCTAGATTTGTGCTCTCTGACATCCCTGCTGTTGTGTGCACCCCTCCTTCACAAAACCCCAACATTGGCACCTGATATTTCACTCTGTGTACTAATGGTGAGCCCAACAACTGCCTGGCCAAATACCGCCCCAATACCAATACCCTGCCTCCCAATACCCGCCCCTGGCGCTGCCTAATGGCTTGTATTCACTGGAGTTTAGATGGATGAGGGGATATCTTATGGAAACATATAAAATTTAAAAAAACTGCAGGAAAAAATGTTCCCAATGTTGGGCGAGTTCAGAACCAGGGGCCACAGTCTTATAATAACGGGGAGGCCATTTAGGACTGAGGTGAGAAAAAACTTTTTCACCCAGAGAGTTGTGAGGTTGTGGAATTCCCTGCCACAGAGGGCAGTGGAGGCCAAATTACTGGATGGATTTAAGAGAGAGTTAGATAGAGCTCTAGGGGCTGGTGGAGTCAAGGGATATGGGGAGAAGGCAGGCACGGGTTATTGATTGGGGACGATCAGCCATGATCATAATGAATGGCGGTGCTGGCTCGAAGGGCCAAATGGCCTCCTCCTGCCCCTATTTTCTATGTTTCTGTCTCTAGACCGGGTGGCTTTTTAAACACTCAACTGGCTCCGTCTGTGTTGTAAATTTACGATGACTCTACGGTGGGTTTTGTTCAGTTAGTGACGAGATAAACAGTCCCCAGGCCAGCAGCTTGCGGTGGGCATTAGGGGAAGTGGGATCGGAAGGAAACAAGTCCGCTGGCACTTTACTGAAGAGGCACACCAGCATCTCACCCCCCCCCCCCCCCCCCCACGAGGCAGCCGGCTGCACCCTGGTGTAGTGTACAGAGAGTGAAAGGCCCCAACACTGACACAGCCACTCTAGTCGGGTCCGGCCTCTTCTCCTCTCGTCTGGTCACGTCCGGTCAGGTCTGGTCAAGATTCTAGAGATACAGCGTGGACACAGGCGTTTCGGCCCAACTTGCCCATGACTACCAACGTGCCCCATCTATACCTGTCCCACCTGCCTGCGTTTGGCCCACACCCCCCCAAACCTGTCCTATCCACGTCCCCCCAAACCTGTCCTATCCACGTCCCCCCAAACCTGTCCTATCCATGTACCTGTCCAAATGTTTCTTAAACGTTGCGATTGTACCTGCCTCAACTACCTGCTCTGGCAGCTCATTCCATGCACCCACCACCCATTGTGCAGTGTGAAGGCAGGGTGAAGGCAGGTGTGAGCCCAGGTGTGAAGGCAGGCGTGAAGGCAGGTGTGAAGGCAGGTGTGAGCCCAGCTGTGAGGGCAGGTGTGAGCCCAGGCGTGAAGGCAGGCGTGAAGGCAGGCGTGAAGGCAGGCGTGAAGGCAGGCGTGAAGGCAGGTGTGAAGGCAGGCGTGAAGGCAGGTGTGAGCCCAGGTGTGAAGGCAGGCGTGAAGGCAGGCGTGAAGGCAGGTGTGAGCCCAGGTGTGAGCCCAGGTGTGAAGGCAGGCGTGAACGCAGGTGTGAACCCTGGTGTGAAGGACAGGTGTGAAGGCAGGTGTGAAGGCAGGTGTGAGCCCAGGTGTGAGCCCAGGTGTGAGCCCAGGTGTGAGCCCAGGCGTGAAGGCAGGTGTGAAGGCAGGCGTGAAGGCAGGCGTGAACGCAGGTGTGAGCCCAGGTGTGAGCCCAGGTGTGAAGGCAGGTGTGAGCCCAGGTGTGAGGCCAGGTGTGAGCCCAGGTGTGAAGGCAGGTGTGAGCCCAGGTGTGAAGGCAGGCGTGAAGGCCATGTTGCCGTGACCTACGTCGGTCTTGGTGAAGTACTTCAGGATGCCGTCCCCCTCGGTCAGGATGAACTTGCGGTTGAGGAACTGCCCGTTATCCCGGCCGCGCTTCCAGAGAAACCCTTCCCTGTAACCTGGTGTGGGACACAAAGGGGAAAGCAGGAATATGATTTCATCCGAGAGAGAGCAAGCGGTGTCCCGCCCCTAGTTCTGCCCCAACTGGACCGTTGCGTGACTCAGCGAGCCCGTGTTATAGACAATCACATTGTACACACCATCGTGACAAGGTTTAGTTTAGTTTAGAGGGGCAGCGCGGAAACAGGCCCTTCGGCCCACAGAGTCTGCGCCAACCAGCGACCTCGCACAGTCACACTATTCTACACACACGAGAGGTGGGGGGAGAGAGGAGGGGGGGCAGAGAGTGGCGGGGGGGGGAGAGAGAGAGGGGGGGAGAGAGAGGAGGGGGAGAGAGAGGAGGGGGAGAGAGAGGAGGGGGGGGGAGGAGAGAGAGGAGGGGGGGAGAGAGAGGAGGGGGAGAGAGAGAGAGGAGGGGAGAGAGAGGAGGGGGGGAGAGAGAGGGAGAGGAGAGAGAGAGGGAGGGGAGGAGAGGAGGGGGGAGAGAGAGGAGGGGGGAGAGAGAGGGAGGGGGGAGAGAGAGGAGGGGGGGGGAGGAGAGAGAGAGAGGGGGGGGGAGAGAGAGGAGGGGGGGAGAGAGAGGAGGGGGGAGAGAGAGGAGGGGGGGGAGAGAGAGAGAGGGGGGGGGAGAGAGAGGAGGAGGGGGGGAGAGAGGAGGGGGGGGGGAGAGAGAGGAGGGGGGGAGAGAGAGGGGGGGAGGAGGGGGAGGATTTGAGAGAGAGGAGGGGGGGGGAGAGAGAGGAGGGGGGGAGAGAGAGGGGGAGAGGAGGAGGGAGGGAGAGGGGGGGGGATGGAATCAAACTCAAGGAGTGAAGTCCGAACTAAATGTTTTGGTCGGCGAGGCAGGGCGCACAGTTGCTTGACTGCAGAAACCACTTCTTGGTAAATAACATGTTCTAATTCTTAGGAATCCACTTCCCCTTTACAAAAAACAGCGCTAAATTCAGTCGTTCTGACCGCCAGACCGATGCTTTGATAAGACTGCCGCTTTAACACCATGCCACGAAAAATGCTCACCACTTTCGTGTCGACTCAGTCAACCACGGTGAAGCGATTCAAAGAGAGAAACTAATTACAAACTGCACAATGTTCAGGCTTTTTAAACATAGAAAACAGGTGCAGGAGTAGAGGCCATTCGGCCCTTCGAGCCAGCACCGCCATTCAATGTGATCATGGCTGATCATCCCCAATCAGTAACCCCGTTCCTGCCTTCTCCCCATATCCCCTTGACTCTGTTAGCCCCAAGAGCTAAATCTAACAAAACTTGTTAAGACTCTGAGATCAGCCTCTCTCCTCGTTTCTCAAAGGCAGTGGTTGGTTTTAAAAGGATTTTCCCAGTTTCCAACAAGGAGATAAACTGTTTAGTATCATTTAGTTTAGTTTAGAGGTACGGTGTGGAGCAGGGCTGCCCGTACACAGTAGTTCTATGTTATCCCGCTTTCTGATCCTCTCACTAAACACCTGGGCGAATTTACAGAGGGCCGATTATCCCACCAACCCGCACGCCTTGCACGGAGAGCGGGAGGAAACCGGAGCACCCGGAGAAAACCCACGCAGGTCGCGGGGACAACGTACAAACTCCCAACAGACAAGCACCCGCCCTTCCTTTATGGAGGTCACTGTATCGCCACATGCTAGCGGGATAAAGGAGGCATGGGCCTGGCGAGGAGGAGCAAGGGCGTGGGTCCAAAGTGAGGGGGATGTCTTTCTCCCGACCTTCCACCACTGATGTGGTTGGTGGTCACGAGCTGGTGTCTTCCGGGTCGGAGGTTGGGCCTCCATTTCAGGGATCTTCCGCGGGTAATACTAGACCAGGTGCTGGCGTTGACCCCTCTGGAGTTGCGCCCTCTGGGCGGGTGGATGTCCCTTCGTCTCAGGGGCCCACCGAGGGAGTTAGCTCATCGGGTGCTGAGGTTGGCTCCCCTGGGTGTGTGTCCTGTGGGTCGGAGGAGGTCCCCTCGTTTCAGAGGCCTACTGAGGGTGCTGGCACGCCAGATGCTGGGGTTAGCTCCCCTGGTAGTGTGCCCCCTGAGCCGGGGGATGAGGTTCGGGGGCTTTAGTGTTCCAGTCTGTGCTCCGCATCGCTGGCTGAGCTGGCAGGGGAGAGTCTGAAAGCAAGTGGAGATTCTCTGGGGATTGTAAGTGGGAGAGGGTACTCTGGGGCCTGTGGGGGTCGGGGCTGGCGATCCTCTTTCAGAATCCGGGGGTGCCAGTATACCACGGGCCCTGGGGGAGCCTCTTGTTTTTTCTTCCCCCGGCCCAGACGTGGAGGGTGCAGGAGCCCAGCCAGTCAGTGGGCTGCTTGTTGCGGTCAGGGGATCCGGGACCCTTCCCCGGCATTGTTCCTGGGGGTGGTGTCACGGCGGAGGAGGGGGTGTGTGACGAGGCCAGCTTGCGTCGTGGACTTTCAGAGAGTTCTGGCCTTTCGATTTCTGGCAACGACCCTGGGCGCTGTGCGGATAAGCTTGTTGTTTCAGGTGCGAGTGGGTTGGCCGAGTGCCCAGGCCCCAAGGCCGAGTCTCATGCAAGTGCTATCCGTGAGGTGCGAGAGTTCCTAAGAACAAGCCGCACTGCCAGAACAAAAGCGGAGGCTGCTAAAAGACGTGGGTTGATCGGCCGGCTTTGACTAAGACTCTCGAGGCTATCCTTGGCAACAAGGATAGTGATCTTCCTGACTCTGAGAAGAGCCACTTTGCGGACTTTCTGGAGTTCCTCAGAGGGAGTGTTCTTGAGTCTACGCGGAGTGTGAGGGTCTCAATCTAGTGTCCCTGCACATTCACAGTAGCCACATTAAACTTAAACGGGAGTAGAGCGAGTTTTCGTAGATTTCAGCTTTTATCAGTCCTTAGAGAGGGGAGTTTTGCAGTGTGTTTTCTGCAGGAGACATACACCATTGTCAGTGATGAACCTACCTGGCGACTGGAGTGGGAAGGGGGGGGGTCTACATGATCCATCTCAGCTCGAATTCGAGTGGGGTGGCCTTTCTGTTGGCCCAGAATTTTCTGCCAAATGTTTTTAAAGTGCGAGAAGTTGTGCCAGGACGTTTGCTCCATCTGGCCGTGAGCCTGGATGGCATGCCGTTGCATTTCATTAACGTGTATGCCCCTAGCTCCGGCACGATGCAGGCCGGCCTACTTCAGGAGGTGACTGCTCTGTTAATCCCTATTGATAGGGGCGAGTGCGTCTTCCTTGGTGGGGACTTTAATTGCCCACTTGAGGCGCGAGACCGTTCTGGTACTCAGTGTGCCCCTGCTGTAGCGAAGAAGCTGAGAGGGTTGATTGAATTCTTTGAGTTGGCTGATGCGTGGCGGAACCTCCACCCGGATTCCACTGCTTTTTCGCGGAGGTCTGAGGGTGGCGGTTCCCGCATTGATCGAATATATATTTCCCGAGCGTTTACTTCCCGTGTCTCAGCGGCCTCAATGCGGCCGGTGCCGTGCTCGGACCGCTGTCTGGTGCGTGTGGATTTCAATCCAGCGCGCGCTCGGGCTGGGTCCGCGTACTGGCACTTTAACAACAGGCTGCTTGTGGAGGATCGCTGTTTCCGGGAGTCATTCAGTCGGTTCTGGGGGAGGTGGAGCGAGAGGCAGAGGCGCTCCTCTTCCCTTAGGCAGTGGTGGGGTGTGGGGAAAGCTCACACCCGTCTCTTTTGTAAGGATTATACGTGGGGGTCGACCGGACGGCGGGACTCAGCGGTCGAGAGGCTTGAGAGGGAGATACTGGACGCAGAGTCTCGTCTGGGTCGGTTTGGTGAAGACTCCTGCGAATGGGGAGAGTTTCAGATGAAGAAGGAAGCTTTGAGGAGCCTGCTGCTTGAGCGGTCCCGAGGCGCCTACGTGAGGTCGCGGGTCCAGATGCTGCGCGATCTGGACCGAGCTTCGCCTTTCTTTTTCTCTCTGGAGAAGGGGCGGGGAGCTCGCAAACAGCTCGTGGAGCTGCTCGCAGACGACGGCTCCTCTGTCACTGATCCAGAGAGGATCAGTGCCTTGGTCAGGTCCTTTTATGGGTCCCTGTTCTCCACTGGTGGATTCAGCGGGGAGGCTCAGCGAGATCTGTGGGAGGGTCTACCGACTGTAGATGGGGAGGTGGCCGATCTTCTTGATGGCCACCTCCCCATCTTTGGAGGAGTTGACTCGTGCCCTGCATCAGCTCAGGAGGGGCAAGTCCCCCAGGCTGGATGGGTTGACGGTAGAGTTTGTTAGAGCTTTCTGGGATATCCTGGGGGGTGACTACACGTTGGTTCTGGGGGAGAGCCAGGCGACCGGGGAGATGCCCCTCTCGTGGCGTAGGGCAGTTGTTGTCCTGCTGCCCAAGAAGGGCGAACTCTGCCTGTTGAAGAACTGGCGCCCGGTCTCTCTCCTATGCACAGAGTATAAAGTTTTTGCACGGGCAATGGCAAATCGCCTGGGCTCCGTGCTGTCTCAACTGATTCATCCTGACCAGTCCTATACAGTCCCTGGCCAGTCCATTCAGGATAACATCCACCTGGTTAGGGACCTGATTCATCTAGCCCAGGGCACTGGTCAGCCAGCTGCTTTTCTGTCCCTTGATCAGGAGAAGGCTTTTGATAGGGTGGAGCATGAATACCTTTTCGGGACGTTGCAAGCGTTTGGGTTTGGGCCGCATTTCGTGGCCCGGGTCCGGCTTTTGTACGCTGCTGTGGAGCGTCTCATGAAGGTTAATGGTGCGATGTTGGCTCCCTTTCATTTTGGGAGGGGGGTCCGTCAGGGGTGCCCCATGTCGGGCCAGTTGTACTCGGTCTGTGTGGAGCCGTTCCTGTGTCTTCTTCGGAGGAGGTTGACAGGCCTGGCCCTACCTGGCCCGGGGGTGGAGGTGGTTCTTTCGGCTGATGATGTACTCACTGATCCTGGTGACCTGCGGAGGATGCGCGACTGCCAGGAGATTTTCTCGGCTGCATCTTCTGCCAGGGTTAACCGGAGCAAGTGCTCTGGACTTTTAGTGGGTCAGTGGCAGGTAGACTCCCTGCCGGAGGAGATGGTAATGTTTGCGTGGAGTACCACGCACCTCCTCTATCTGGGGGTGTACCTGAGTCCCACTGAAGATGCTTGGCCGGCAAACTGGCGGGAGTTGGAGATGAAAGTGTTCGCCCGGTTGGGGCGCTGGTCAGGCCTGCTTGGAGTTCTTTCCTTTCGTGGGAGGGTGCTGGTCATAAACCGGCTGGTGGCCTCCATGTTATGGTACCGGCTGGCTACTCTTGTCCCGCCCTCTATCTTTGCAACTGCTTTACAGAAGAAGCTGGTAGATTTATTTTGGGGAAATAGGAAGCACTGGGTTTCCGCGGCGGTCCTGAGTCTCCCGTTAGAGGAGGGCGGCCAGTCCTTGGTATGTGTGCGTACCCAGGTGGCAGCTCTCCGCCTCAGGACTCTGCGGAGGTACATGTACGTAGAGAACCCCCCCAGATGGCACGCTCTGGCCACGTATTTTTCCGTTGGGGTCGCTGCCTAAGGGGGGGGGGGGGTTTCACCCCCACGGCTCCCGGTGGCGGGCATCAGTCGACCCGCCCTAAGGGGCTTGCCTGTCTTCTACCGGGATGAGCTAAGAGTGATGAAATTTGGCTGTTTTCAGCCAGCGTGTTGCTCCACGAGGGGAGGGGGTTGTCGTGGCTGCGGGAGTGGCCGGTCCTCACCCTGTCATGGCGGGTGTCGAGGAGAGGCGAGTGCCTAGAGTGGTTCTGACGGAGCTTTCACCCGCTCCGTCAGATCTGCTCATCGGGCCTAGGATCCGGGATATTTCTCGGGCACCGGTTCCACACAATCTAAGCCGCCTTTCTGAGATGACCAGCTTGCCATTTCGTGATGCGAAGAGACGCACACTGTACAGGATGCTCCTGCACATTCTGCACCTCCTTGCCTTCGTCTCCCGTCCCGATACACCATGGCGGACGGTGTTACCACCTGAAGGCGGGGGAGGTCCCCAGTATAGGGGTCCTTCTATAAGGGAGTTGTTCCCCTTTACATTGGGGACCTGGGGTGGAGAGCGTTGCACAGAGCGGTGGCGTGTAATGAACTTTTGAGTCGGTTCACGGGCTCGTCCGCCGCCTGTATTTTCTGCGGCGAGGAGGAGACCGTGTTCCACGTGTATATGGAGTGTGAGAGGCTACTGCCCCTCTACCAATATCTGAAGGGGTTGTATCTCAAGTTCTGGCTGCATTTTAGTCCCACGATTCTAGTGTTTGGACACAAGGCAGGGAATGGAGAAAGCTGATCGGGGGGGGGGGGGGGGGGGGGGGGGGTAGGTTTGCTCCTGGGCCTGGTCAAGATGGCCATTCGCGGGGCCAGGCAGCGGGCGGTCGATGGTCAGGCTAGAGTCGGCTGCCTGCCCCTCTTCCGGGCCTACGTCCGTGCACGTGTGTCCCTGGAGAGGGAACACGCGGTGTCCACGGGGACTCTGGAGGCCTTCCGTGGGCGCTGGTCACCGCGTGGGGTGGAGAGTATTGTAAACAATGAATGCACTGGTGTACTGGAATGATAATTTGTTATAGTGTAATTTCTGATTATGTTTTGATGCGCTGTATCATATGACTGTGTTTGAAAAATTAAAAAAAAGAGAGAGAGAGCGATTGAGGTCAGTCCCAAAATCAGCCAGGTAAGAAGAAAGGAGAAGAAACATAGACAATTAGGGGCAGGAGGAGGCCATTCGGCCCTTCGAGCCAGCACCGCCATTCATTGTGACCATGGCTGATCGTCCGCCACCAAAAGGCTTGTGAGTAGAGGAGTTAAGGGCCTGTCCCACTGGGTATCATTCGCGCGCCATTTACGCGACGTGCTAACGTGTGGGTAGCGTGTGGGTAGCGCGGGACGGGCGCAGGTAGCGGTGTGGAGGAGCGTGGACTTCGTCCCGAACGAAATCTTCGCGCGCCACCGGCCTGTGGTGTAACTGACGGCCAACGTGGGACAGGCCCAGGAGGACATTATTTTGCAGTTGTACATGGTTCTGGCGAGGTTTTGCTTTGTGCAAAAGCAAAAGGAGGGAGAAGACAAACGCAGGCACGTACCGGCGGCGTAGGCCAGAGGCTTGTTCTCCCCGATGAAATCCTTGCGCTCGTACTTGGATCGAATCCACTGCTCCATCAGGACCCTGCGGCAGCCAGAGTTTGGTTCAGTGATTCTCCCCGACACTCCGGGACGCCCATCCCATCCCATCCATCCCACCCACACCCTCTGCCCTCGCTGTAGACCCGCCCATATCCCCCCGCCATGTACACTCTATACCCACCCACACCCTCACTCCCACCACCCCTGCTGTAGACCCACCCGTATCCCCCCACGTACACTCAGTCCACCCACACTCTCTCCCCCACCCCACTCCCTCTACCCCCTCTGAAGACCTGCCCATATCCCCCCCGCCACCATTGCCCCCCACTGCCCCCTCTGAAGACCTGCCATATACCCCCCCACCATTGCCCCCCACTGCCCCCTCTGAAGACCTTCCCATATCCCCCCACGTACACTCAGTCCACCCACACTCTCTCTCCCCCACCCCACTCCCTCTACCCCCACTGTAGACCTGCCCATATCCCCCCCCCACCATTGCCCCCCACTGCCCCCTGACGACCTGCCCATATAACCCCACGTATATTCAGTCCACCCCATACCCTGT
The DNA here is from genome assembly GCA_035221665.1 of Okamejei kenojei. NCBI lineage: Eukaryota > Metazoa > Chordata > Chondrichthyes > Rajiformes > Rajidae > Okamejei > Okamejei kenojei. Next base: position 9,113,825 of record CM069167.1, read on the forward strand.
CCCCCCTCCCCTTACTCTTTGCCCCCCCACCGACTCCCCCCCCCCTTTTTCTATTGGCATGGTTTGAATCCCCCCCCCCCACCATGGCCCAGTGGGCGTGAGGATCGGTCCTCCCCGACAACATCTCCCCCTCTACTAGGCGAGCGGGCTGGTGCCCCGGTGGAGTTCTGCACTCACTGGCAGTCCCGGTAGGTGGGCACGTAGTAATAGGCAGGGACAAAGGCCTCGTACTTGCGTTTGGCAGCTTCATTGCCGAGGCTGGCCATGTGCTGGAAGACAGTCGCGACAACAATGGACCAAAAAAAAATCAAATTAAATTTAACTTTATCCAGGCGCAGAGAAATTATCGACAAAAACAGGTGCCGCGCAGAAAAAATTCTTCCGCCATTCTCGGAGGCTGTACGTTCACGGAGGGCGGCGCAGCGGCAGCGTTACTGCCTTATGCCCCTGTCCCACTTAGGAAACCTGAACGGAAACCGCTGGAGACTTTGCGTCCCACCCGAGGGTTTCCGTGCGGTTCCCGGAGGTTTTTGTCAGTCTCCCCAATGTTCGAAAGTGGTTTCCGTTTAAAAAAAAATCGGTCATTTTTTAGTCGAAGCCGGTTGCGGTGCTGGTTGAAGGAGGTTGCCGGAGGACAAAAACCTCCGGGAACCGCACGGAAACCTTGGGTGGGGGCGCAAAGTCTCCAGCGGTTTCCGTTCAGGTTTCCTAAGTGGGACGGGGGCATTATAATCTTGCCGGGCCCAATCGAAACTGAACACCAGGTGATCGCAACCCGTTTTCCTCGCGGTTCGCAGACGAGTCCGTGGACATGGAGCGTGTGTGGATGCAGCATCCACCATTTCCAACATCTAAAGTGGGGGGGAGGGGGGAAAGAGGGGGGGGGGGCTATCTCTGGATTTTAATAATGCACTTTTCAGACTTGGAGACATATTCCTATTTTCTGTCGGATTTGGGATCTGCTTTATGGACCTCCTGGCCCACTGCAGGTTCCATGAACGAATGAATGAATGAATGAATACGTTTATTGGCCAAGTATTCACATACAAGGAATTTGCCTTGGTGCTCCGCCCACAAGTGACAACATGACATAGTGACAGTCAGGAATGACTCATAAAACATTAAACATTAACAATAAAACATTATTGATTAAACCTGTGAATTAAATAAAATATCTGAGCAAAAGGAGGTATTTTGATAGATTTTGTGTTATTGAGTAGAGCTACTACTCGTGGGTATAACCAGACCCAACATTGGTGAATGGGGACTGGGTGCCTTGTGTTCTCCGGATGGACATGATCCTGCTGTTTTTTACCTGAATTTGGGAATCATTCCAAGGATCCAGGAGGAGCGATTTGACGATGCTCACGTCCGGAATGTTGCGGTGGATCCCCGAGCAGTTCAGGCAAATGAAGATCCCGAGCGTGGTGGAAGCCCATTCCGGTTCTGGGAACAAGATGCAACGTCAACTCGCGGGAGAGGCGGGAATTTTACCCCGTCAGTGCGCTCAACTCGGGTGCGCAGCGGTAGAGTTGCTGCCTCACAGCGCCGGAGACACGGGTTCCATCCTGAATGGAGCGGCTGGGCTTGTACACTCTGGAGTTTAGAAGGATGAGAGGGGATCTCATTGAAACATATAAGATTGTTAAGGGCTTGGACACGCTAGAGGCCGGAAACATGTTCCCGATGTCGGGGGAGTCTAGAACCAGGGGCCACACAGTTTAAGGATAAAGGGTAAGCCACTTAGAACGGAGACGAGGAAACACTTTTTCTCACAGAGAGTGGTGAGTCTGTGGAATTCTCTGCCTCGGAGGGCGGTGGAGGCCGGTTCTCTGGATGCTTTCAAGAGAGAGCTAGATAGGGCTCTTAAAAATAGCGGAGTCAGGGGATATGGGGAGAAGGCAGGAACGGGGTACTGATTGGGGATGATCAGCCATGAGTGGGATCGCCAATCTCCCTCCGCTCCATCATGTAGACAAAAATGCTGGAAAAACTCAGGGGGTGCGGCAGCATCTATGGAGCGAAGGAAAGAGGCAACGTTTCGGGTCGAAACCCTTCTTCCTTTGCTCGAAACGTCGATTATTCCCTTCCATAGATGCTGCCTCACCCCCTGAGTTTCTCCAGCATTTTTGTCTACCTTCAATTTTCCAGCATCTGCAGTTCCTTCTTAAACAAGGGACCCTGTAGACCGGCTCCATTCAATCACGGCCAAGCCCCCGACGCTAACCCTCCTTCACTGCCAGTCCCAACCCACACTCAACGGTCGCAGAGTCACAGAGCACGGCAACAGGCCCCAAGCCCAACCTCAGCCACAGAGGGCTGTCGAGGCCAATTCACTGGGCGAATTTAAAAGAAAGTTAGATGGAGCTCTAGCGGAATCAAGGGATATGGGGGGGGGGGAAGGGCAGGCACGGGTTACTGATTGTGGACGATCAGCCATGATCACAATGAATGGCGGTGTTGGCTCGAAGGGCCAAATAGCCTCCTGCACCTATTGTCTATGTTCCCATGCCGACCAATGTGCCCCATCTATACTAGTCCCACCTGCCTATGTTTGTCCCACATCCCTCTAAACCTGTCCTATCCATGTCAAGATCTCTGCTTTCCTCCCACACTCCAAAGAACTGACTCCAGGTTTGTCAGTTAATAGGCTTGGTGCAAGTGTAAATTGTCCCCAGTGTGTGTAGGGTAGTGTTAGTGTGCGGGGATCGCTAGTCAGTGCGGACCCAACGGGCCGAAGGGCCTGTTTCTGCACAGTATCTCCCTACCCAGGGGGCCCATTTGTTGATTCCGGATTTGTACATATTTTCTCTCATTGACTGACTGTGTCTGGTATACCGGTATCTGTTCATCATTAGTTGTTCGCAAATAAATGAAGTTACCTGCTATTAAAGTTGCCAGGGGTAAACGGGACGAAAAAGGTTGGGAACCCCAACCGGGTCTAAACTGAACTGAAACTGAAGAAGGGTCTCGACCCGAAACGTCGCCTATTTCCTTCGCTCCATAGATGCTGCCGCACCCGCTGAGTTTCTCCAGCATTTTTGTCTGCCCAAAAAAAATATCTCAGGTTCCTATTAAATCTCTCTCCCACCCCTCCCCCCCCCCCCCCCCTCCCCCCCCACCCCCCCCCCCCCCCCCCCCCCCCCCACACCTTAAACACTTGAGGCAAGGGAAGGAATAGTGTTGAGGGAGCTTCACTCTGCATCTAACCCGTGCTGTCCCTGCCCTTATACGGAATGAGGTGTTCCAAAGAACCTTTGACGTTACGTTCCACAATCCCGACACTTTGATAAAGACCGTGATCCACATTCACACTAACTCTGAACACACCGTGACTCACTCTCAATCACAATATGCTTCTTGCAGCTCGGAAAAAGAGTAACGTGTGTGGTGAGGGGTGCAGGCATTAGACAATAGACAATAGGTGCAGGAGGAGGCCATTTGACCCTTCGAGCCAGCACCGCCATTCAATGTGATCACGGCTGATCATCCCCAATCAGTACCCCGTTCCTGCCTTCTCCCCATATCCCCTGACTCCGCTATCTTTAAGAGCCCTATCTAGCTCTCTCATGAAAGTATCTAGAGAACCTGCCTCCCCCGCCCTCTGAGGCAGACAATTCCACAGACTCACAACTCTCTGTGCGAAAAAGTGTTTCCTCGTCTCCGGTCAAAATGGCTTACTCCTTATTCTTAAACCGTGGCCCCTGGTTCTGGACTCCCCCAACATCGGGAACATGTTTCCTGCCTCTAGCGTGTCCAAACCCTTAGCAAACCTATTGTCTGCCGGGGTACTTTGATCGTACGGGGGGGGGGGAGCGGGGGGGCGGTGGCAGAGTTGCTGCCTCACTGCGCCAGAGACCCGGGTTCGATCCCGCCTACGGGCGCTGTCTGTACGGAGTTTGACCAGGTGAGTTTTCTCCGGGTGCTCTGGTTTCCTCCCACACTCCAAAGACGTGCGGGTTTGCAGGTCGATTGTCTCCGGTGTGTGTGTGTGTGTGTGTGTGTGTGTGTGAGAGTGAGTGTGTGTGTGTGAGTGTGTGTGTGTGTGTGTGTGTGTGTGTGTGTGTGTGTGTGTGTGAGAGTGTGTGTGAGTGTGTGTGAGTATCTGTGTGTGTGTGAGAGTGTGTGTGAGTGTGTGTGTGTGTGAGTGTGTGTGTGTGAGTGTGTGTGTGTGAGTGTGTGTGAGAGTGAGTGTGTGTGTGTGTGAGTGTGTGTGAGTGTGTGTGTGTGTGTGTGAGTGTGTGTGTGTGTGTGTGTGTGTGTGTGTGTGTGTGAGTGTGTGTGAGTGTGTGTGAGTATCTGTGTGTGTGTGTGTGAGAGTGTGTGAGAGTGTGTGTGTGAGTGTGTGTGTGTGAGTGTGTGTGTGTGTGAGGGTGAGAGTGTGTGAGTGTGTGTGTGCGCGTGTGTGTGTGTGAGTGTGTGTGTGTGTGAGTGTGTGAATGTGAGTGTGTGTGAGTGAGTGTGTGTGAGTGAGAGTGAGTGTGTGTGAGTGTGTGTGAGAGAGAGTGTGTGTGTGTGAGAGTGTGTGTGTGTGTGTGTGTGTGTGTGTGTGTGTGTGTGTGTGTGTGTGTGCGAGTGTGTGTGTGTGTGTGTGCGAGTGTGTGTGTGTGTGTGTGTGTGTGTGCGAGTGTGTGTGTGTGTGTGTGTGTGCGAGTGTGTGCGAGTGTGTGTGTGTGTGTGTGTGTGTGCGTGTGTGTGTGTGTGGTGTGTGTGCGAGTGTGTGCGAGTGTGTGTGTGTGTGTGTGTGTGTGTGTGTGTGTGTGTGTGAGTGTGTGAGTGTGCGAGTGTGTGTGTGTGTGTGTGTGTGTGTGTGCGAGTGTGTGTGTGTGTGTGTGTGTGTGTGTGTGTGTGTGTGTGTGTGTGTGTGTGTGTGTGTGTGTGTGTGTGAGTGTGTGTGTGAGTGTGTGTGTGAGTGTGTGTGTGTGTGTGTGTGTGTGTGTGTGTGTGTGTGTGTGTGTGTGAGAGTGTGTGTGTGTGTGTGTGTGTGTAGGATAGCGCTAGTGATCGCTGGTCACTGCGGACAGTGGGCCGCGGGTCCTGGTTCCCGCTGCATCTCTAAACTATTGGGCTGCAGTCTGTGTGGAGAGGGTGAAGGGTGGGGTTGGTCTGTATGGACTGAGCTGCAAGCTGCCTCACCTGATAGCTACACCATCCATCGCCTGTCGGGCAAGCTGGTAAATCAGGCCCGCACACGCCTAGATTTGTCTCTGTGCATTGAATGAGCAGAACTACTGACACTCAACCAGAACTTGTTTCTTCAGGGCAACATATCTAACCAGGGACTTTTTACAGTCTCATTAACAAAATATCAAAGGGTTTTTCTCGGCAGCCCCAGGCATCCTGTGGGGTGCTCTACGCCCTGTGAAATACTTCACGAGCAGCAGTTGCAATGTCAGGACCACAGGGGCCAATCCATACACAGCAAGATCCCACATCCCCCTTCGTCCCACCGGGTCCTCGCCGACCAGCGACCCCCCCCGTACACTCGCACTATCCTACCTACTGGGGGCAATTTACAGAAGGCACAATTAATCTGCAAGCCTGCACGTCTTTGGAGCGTGGGAGGAAACCGGGGGCCACACAGTTTAAGAATAAGGGGTCGGCCATTTAGAACGGAGGCGAGGAAACACTTTCTCTCACAGAGAGTGGTGAGTCTGTGGAATTCTCTGCCTCAGAGGGCGGTGGAGGCCGGTTCTCTGGATGCTTTCAAGGGAGAGCTAGATAGGGCTCTTAAAGATAGCGGAGTCAGGGGATATGGGGAGAAGGCAGGAACGGGGTACTGATTGGGGATGATCACATTGAATAGCGGTGCTGGCTCGAAGGGCCAAATGGCCTCCTCCTGCACCTATTGTCTATTGTCTATTGAAACCGGAGCACCCACGCAGGTCACGGGGAGGACATGCAAACTCCAGACAGACAGCACCCGGCATGGAGTCGGCACGGAACCCGTGTCCCTGGCGCTGTGAGGCGGCAACTCTACCGCTGCGCCACATATCTCCCAAACACTAGCAGCGCCTGTGGCCGCGATCCTGCAAACTACTGCAAGCTAAATGCGACGAAATCGCCTTTTGCAGCTTTAGTCTCGCGAGTAATCTCGCACTTTCAATTTATAAACTTAGCGTCAGCGTATATCGCTCTGTGCGTTCGCTTCGCGAGGGCAGTTTCGAACAACTTTGAGCCGCACACGGTGTCTGACTGAGCTCTGCCACGCCTGACTGAAACATCCTCATTCAGACATGTTCCATCGCTCTCTCAAAGACCTATCCTCATTCGCAACGTAATAAAACAAAAACTGCAGAGGCAACAAATCCAAAGCAATAAATTGGAAACCAAAAATAGAGTAATACGGCCAGTCTGGAGAAGGTCCCTGACCCCAAACATCGCCTATCCATTTCCCCCACAGATGCTGCCTGCCCCGCTGAGTTACTCCAGCACTTTGTACCTTTCCTGCAACCAGCATCTGCCGTTCTCTGCGTCTCATAGTCATACAGTGTGGACACAGGCCCTTCGGCCCATCGAGTCCGTGCTGACCAGTGATGCCCGCATACTAACACCATCCTACACACACTGGAGACAATTTATAATTTTCCTAATCTTTCCCAATAATTAAACATTTTATCTATAATAGACGGCTTAAACGACGGGTGGTGAAAGAAGAGAAAAATGTCTTCGTTTAAACGTTGATTTTTCTTGTCTCCAGCTTCGCAAAGTGCTGTGAATAATCGGATTTATCTCGTATATTGTGTCTTCTTCAAATTTATTGGGGAGAGAAGAATCGCGCCCATATTAAAAGGCGAGCGATCCTCTCTCTCCGTTGTTAACCTGCCTACCTGCTGGCATGCGTTATCCAGCCAGTAAATTACATTTTTTAATATTCCTTGCCCAGTAGTAGTATAAGAAATTGGGGAGCGCCAATGCGCGCAATTTAGAATTTTACCAAGCCAATTCGCCCACAGGCCCCTACCGCCTTTGGAGTGTGGGAGGAAACCGGAGAAAAACCCACGCAGGTCGTGGGGAGAACGTACTGACAGCACCCGTAGTCAGGATGGAACCCGGGCCTCTGCCGCTCCAAGACAGCCGCTGGGGTGGGAGATCGCAACCTTCGCGTGGCCCGCCCCGTTTCGCCTAATGCAATCAACTCGCCGTGCACAAACGCAAGATCAAATGGAACAAGTTGTCCGACAACTTTAGGCCGTGCACGCCACACGAAAGACGAAGAAGAGAAGAGAAGACAGCCACCCAACCGTTGTCCCACCTCGTCCCACCTGCCTGCGTTTGGCACAAATCCCTCCAAAACTACCTATGCACGCACCATCCACATGCTTTTCTCCATTGAAGAGTATTGAACAAGAACAGGCCCTTTGTCTCTCAATGTCTGCGCTGAACACAACGCCAAATTAAATTAATCTCCGTGGCCATCCATATCCTTTCATATTCCTGTCAACGAGCCTTTTAAATACCACCATCGTATCTGCCTCCACCACTTCTCCTGACAAAGTGTTCCCAAGTCTGAAGAAGGGTCTCGACCCGAAACGTGGCCTATTCCTTCGCTCCATAGATGCTGCCTCACCCGCTGAGTTTCCCCAGCTTTTCTATCCACCTTCGATTTTTCCAGCATCTGCAGTTCTTTCTTAAACACCGAGGTTCTCACGGTTGTTTTAGCTTTACGGGAGCACCGTCACAGTTGGAATGAAGAAAATCCAGAGGCATCCAGTGATTTGTAACCTCATACATCGAGTTGGTTGAGGGATCGATGCCATTGAGGGTACTGGCGGTAGGCTCAGAAGGAGGCCCGATCCAGACGTGGGTGGAGTGGGCCTCTGGAGGCCCCGCAGCAGCCTGGGGCTCGGCTGGACCAGGCGCCCCTCCAAGAGGCCGAGCATGTGGACCGGAATCGGCCCACAGCGGCGGAGGACACCACGGCTGCGCTTGGCCAGGCCGACCATGACAACGGGCCCTCATGGCCAACAGACAATAGACAATAGGTGCAGGAGTAGGCCTTCAAGCCAGCACCGCCATTCAATGTGATTATGGCTGATCATCCCCAATCAGTTCCCCGTTCCTGCCTTCTCCCCATATCCCCTGACTCCGCTATCTTTAAGAGCCCTATCTAGCTCTCTCTTGAAAGTATCCAGAGAACCGGCCTCCACCGCCCTCTGAGGCAGAGAATTCCACAGACTCACCACTCTCTGTGTGAAAAAGTGTTTCCTCGTCTCCGTTCTAAATGGCTTACCCCCTTATTCTTAAACTGTGTGGCCCCTGGTTCTGGACTCCCCCAACATCGGGAACATGTTTCCTGCCTCTATCGTGTCCAAGCCCTTAACAATCTTATATGTTTCAATAAGATCCCCTCTCATCCTTCTAAATTCCGGAGTGTACAAGCCCAGCCGCTCCATTCTCAGGTCAAGAAATCGACAATTATAGCAAATTGGACTTGAACCATGAAAAATGGCCTCACAAAACATGGTGACATTAGTCTAGTTTAGTTTGGAGATACAGCGTGGAAACACGTTCGACCCACCAGGTCCGCGCCGACCAGTGTTCGCCTGTACACGAGATCTACCCAACGCATTAAAGACAATTTACAATTTACAGAAGCCTATTAACCTACAAATCTGCACGACTTTGGAATATAGGAGAAAACCGGAGAAAACTCAAGCGGAGAACATACAAACTCCACACAGACAGCACCCGTATTTAGGATCGAACCCGGGCCTCTGGCGCTGTGAGGCAGCAACTCTACCGCTACCCCGTGCTGCCTTGTGTACTATTATACACTGCCTTGGTGAACTATTCCTATACACTTGTTCTTAGAAAACATAGAAAATAGGTGCAGGAGTAGGCCATTCGGCCCTTCGAGCCTGCACCGCCATTCAATATGATCATGGCTGATCATCCAACTCAGTATCCTGTACCTGCCTTCTCTCCATACCCCCTGATCCCTTTAGCCACAAGGGCCACATCTAACTCCCTCTTAAATATAGCCAACAAACTGGCCTCAACTACCTTCTGTGGCAGAGAGTTCCACAGACTCACCACTCTCTGTGTGAAAAACGATTTTCTCATCTCGGTCCTAAAAGACTTCCCCCTTATCCTTAAACTGTGACCCCTTGTCCTGGACTTCCCCAACATCGGGAACAATCTTCCTGCATCTAGCCTGTCCAACCGCTTAAGAATTTTGTAAGTCTCTATGAGGTCCCCCCTCAATCTTCTAAATTCCAGCGAGTACAAGCCGAACTTAACTACTTAACTAAGATGATGTGCTTATGTGCAGTAAAAGCCCTGTCCCACAGTACGAGTTCACTCCAAGAGCTCTCCCGAGTTTAAAAAAAAATCAAACTCGTGGCAAGCACGGAGAATGAACGTAGCGGGTACGTCGGAGCTCGGGGACGTCTCTTAGCGGCTCGTAATGCTAACGGCAGGTACTCGGGAAGACTCGCTAACGGCAGGCAAGCACGGGAAGACGGGTGAAGATTTTTCAACGTGGTGAAAAATGTCCACGAGAGCCCCGAGTACCGACGAGCGGCCATTACCGTAAATCTCCGAGTTCGAATCAGGGCAAACCCGGGAGAGAGAGAGCTCTTGGAATGAACTGGTACCGTGGGACAGGGGTTTAATACTTTTACTGAATGGTGTGCGGAAAGGGAATTTAATTGCACCTCGATACATGTGACAATAAAGCACCTTTAAACCGTTGTAATTCTTTATCTCGAGCCAAGAGGGTGGATGCGAATAGTGGACTTAGTAGGATGACTAGGGTGGGAGGGGAGGGAGAGATGGGGGAACACAGGGGTTACACGGATAGGATAGGTTTGAAGAGATACGGGCCAAACGCGGGCAGGTGGGACTAGTGTAGATGCGACATGTTGGCCGGTGTGGGGCCGAAGGGCCTGTTTCCTCACTGTAAGACTCTGTGAATCAATAAGATATACTGGCCCACTTTAAAACAACCCCCCCTTTGGTCCATTTGCAACCAGCCTACAGAAGGCTGTGGAGGCCCAGTCAGTGGATATTTTTAAGGCAGAGATAGATGGACTGTTGATCAGTACGGGTGCGAGGGGTTATGGGGAGAAGGCAGGAGAATGGGTTAGGAGGGAGAGATAGCTCAGCCATGATCGAATGGCAGAGTAGACTTGATGGGCAGAATGGCCTAATTCAGTTAAGAACTAGACTCAACTGACCACACCACAGCCCGCACAGGGCTCTCTGTGCATGGGGAAGTGCCTGCATTTAGAACAACATAGAAACATAGAAAATAGGTGCAGGAGTAGGCCCTTCGGGCCATTCAATATGACCATGGCTGATCATCTAAAATCCTGCTCTTTTCCACCATTACCCCTCGATTCCTTTAGCCCCTAAGAGTTAAATCTAGCTCTCTCTTGAAAACATCCAGCGAACTGGCCTCCACTGCCTTCTGCGGCAGAGAGTTCCGCAGACTCCCAGCTCCCTGGGTGAAAGTTGTGGTCTGAAGTTGGGGGTTTCGCCCATTGCCCTGGCTCCACAGATGCTGCCTCACCCCGCTGAGTTCCCCCAGCACTTTTGTCCCCTACCCCCCACCCTTCTCTGGGAGAAAGGGGGATGTGTGCGCTCTCTGCGAGCCCCCAAAGTAGGGCTGCCCATTCAGCGTCCCAAACGCTTGGTCTAAAAACTTTTTAAAAGTGTTGCATTTCAATTCAGCGCAAAAGACAAGGGGTCTTTCCCGAACAGACTGATATTCCCTTCCCTTCCCCTTCCCTTGGAAAAGTCGCACATTACCTGGCAAACCGCAGTCGGCACAAATCCCATTGCCAGGAATTTGCACCAGCTCCTTTAACGCTCTGAAAACCTTCTCCTTCTCGGTTGACATAACTCTCCCCTTCTGCTGTGAGTCGCGGCAAAACTTGAAATGCAATGGCCAGAGCCCTCCAAATCGATTTCCTCTCCTGTTTTTTTCTTTATTCAATCACCCCCCCCTCCCCCCCCCCTCTTCTGGGAGAAAAACTTTAAAAAGACCAAAAACAAAACCCTCGCTGGTTCTTCTTATTTTGTTCTACAAATGGTACAAGGGGCTGGTTTTGCAAGGTTAAAAAAGAAAAAAAAAAAAATGTGGTGTGCGCTAATGAAAAGCGGGCTGGAGGAACTGGCAGCCGCAGCAAAAGGCTTTTTTCCGCATTCCTTCAATCGCACCCTCTCGGCTTCTCGCTTTCATTCTGCAACAGAGCGCAGAGGCTCGGCTCGACTCGACACCGCCTCCCCGCGGCCGCCGCCGGAGACCGCAGCCACCGCACCAGGGGGGCGAGAAACCCCAGGGAACTGCAGGTGCTGCCATCTCGAGCAAGGCACAAACGTGCTGGAGGAACCCAGTGGGGCAGGCAGGCAGGCAGGCAGCATCTGTGGAGGGATTGCATAAGGATTTTTTTTAAAAATGGAGATAATCTCTATTCAATTCTCCCCCCCACCCACTACAGAAACAAATTTGGAATATAGAGGAGTAGGTTTAAGGTGAGGGGGGAGTATTTAGAATCAATTCTCCCCCCCACCCCACCCACTACAGAAACAAATTTGGAATATAGAGGAGTAGGTTTAAGGTGAGGGGGGAGTATTTAGAATCCATTCTCCCCCCCCCCCCACCCACTACAGAAACAAATTTGGAATATAGAGGAGTAGATTTAAGGTGAGGGGGGAGTATTTAGAATACTCTTTTCTTGCAGCTAAACCCAACATACTGAAGTAATAAGACAAACCTACTCAGCAGGACAGGCAGCATCTCTGGAGAGAAGGAACGAGGGGTGACGTTTCAGTCCGAAGAAGGATCACCCATCCCTTCTCTCCAGAGAGGTTGCCTGTCCCGCTGGGCATGTTGTGTGTATACTGAGGTAATACCTTGTAATATGAAGTCCTTTACCATTGTCTTAGTCAAGAGTCCTAATTTGAGGAGGGACATCCTTGTGATTGAGGCAGTGCAGCGTAGGTTCACCAGATTGATCCCTGGGATGGCGGGACTGTCATATGAGGAAAGATTGAAAAGACTAGGCTTGTATTCACTGGAGTTTAGAAGGATGAGGGGGGGATCTTATAGAAACATATCAAATTATAAAAGGACTGGACAAGCTAGATGCAGGAAAAATGTTCCCAATGTTGGGCGAGTCCAGAACCAGGGGCCACAGTCTTAGAATAAAGGGGAGGTCATTTAAGACTGAGGTGAGAAAAACTTTTTCACCCAGAGAGTTGTGAATTTATGGAATTCCCTGCCACAGAGGGCAGTGGAGGCCAAGTCACTGGATGGATTTAAGAGGGAGTTAGATAGAGCTCTAGGGGCTAGTGGAATCAAGGGATATGGGGAGAAGGCAGGCACGGGTTATTGATTGGGGACGATCAGCCATGATCATAATGAATGGTGGCGCTGGCTCGAAGGGCCGAATGGCCTCCTCCTGCACCTATTTTCTATGTTTCTATGAGTCAAGTGTGTTTTAGTCTCTTATGTAGGAACTGGAGGACATAGATTTAAGGTGGGGGGGGAAGGCAAGATAGATTTAAGGGGGGGGAAGGCAAGATTTCATAGGAGGGGTAATGTTTTTACACAAAGGGTGGTGGGCCTTTGTGTAAAATGGAGCGAGCTGCTGGAGGAGGTAGTTGAGGCAGGTACTACATGGATAGGATAGGTTTAGAGGGAAATGGGCCAAATGCAGGCAGACGGGGCACGTTGGTCGGTGTGGCAAGTTTGGCCGAAGAGCTTGTTTCCACGCTGTATCTCTAAAGTCTAAAGAAACTGGAGCACCCGGAGAAAACCCACGAGGTCACAAGGACAATAGACAATAGACAATAGGTGCAGGAGTAGGCCATTCGGCCCTTGGAGCCAGCACCGCCATTCGATGTGATCACGGCTGATCATCCCCAATCAGTACCCCGTTCCTGCCTTCTCCCCATATCCCCTGACTCCGCTATCTTTAAGAGCCCTATCTAGCTCTCTCTTGGAAGGAGATGGTATAAACGGCATACGGACAGTACCCATAGTCAGGATCAGAGCCCGATCCCTGGAGCTGTAACCATATAACCATATAACCATATAACAATTACAGCACGGAGACAGGCCCTCTCGGCCCTTCCAGTCCGTGCCGACCATTTGTTTCCCCCTAGTCCCATCTACCTGCACTCAGACCATACCCCTCCATTCCCTTCCCGTCCATATACCTATCCACTTTACTTTTAAATGTTAAAATCGATCCTGCCTCCACCACTTCTGCTGGAAGCTCATTCCACACAGCCACCACCCTCTGAGTAAAGAAGTTCCCCCTCATGTTACCCCTAAACTTCTGTCCCTTAATTCTCATGTCATGCCCTCTTGTTTGAATCTTCCCTACCCTCAATGGGAAAAGCTTATCCACGTCAACTCTGTCTATCCCATTCATCATTTTAAAGACCTCAATCAAGTCCCCCCTTAACCTTCTGCGCTCCAAAGAATAAAGACCTAACTTGTTCAACCTTTCTCTGTAACATAGTTGCTGGAACCCTGGCAACATTCTAGTAAATCTGTAGGGCAGCAACTCTACTCCTGCGCCATCGTGCCACACTAACCGCCCTGTTGTGAGTTGTGGGATGAAGTGCTGACCAAGCAGGTTACACTGTCCTGGATGGTGTCAAACATCGATGGTTACGCATTGTTAACGTTCCACTCAGTTAATGTTGCACTAAGAGCTAGATAGGGCTCTTAAAGATAGCGGAGTCAGGGGATATGGGGAGAAGGCAGGAACGGGGTACTGATTGGGGACGATCAGCCATGATCACATTGAATGGCAGCGCTGGCTCGAAGGGCCGAATGGCCTCCTCCTGCACCTATTGTCTACTGTCTATTGGGTGTGGAATCTACTGCCCAACAGGTGGTGGTGGAGGCAGATATGATATGAGTCCTGTCGACTCTTCTAGGTCTCGAGGTAAGAGACCTTAAGTACCAGGATACCCCCTCTAGCCCATGACGTCGCGTGCCTGCCCTCGTATCTCCTGACGAGGGTTCGGGCATAAGTGGCCCGTGTTTAGGCTGACGCCACAGGGGTGTATAACAGGCTTCTCAGGAAAGATAAGATTATTCCATTGTACTCGAGGGTCCAGAGTTTTTCTGTTATCATATGTCCCAGATAGAACAATTAAATTGTTACTTGCAGCAGCTCGACAGAATATGTAAACATACAGTAGCGTGTAGGGAGGAACTGCAGACGCTGGTTTACACCGAAGATGGACACAAAATGCTGGAGTAACTCAGCGGGACAGGCAGCATCTCTGGAGAGCAGGGATAGGTGACGTTTCGGGACGAGACCCTTCTTCAGACGGAGAGTCAGCGGAGAGGTAGTCTAACGATGTGGAGGGGCTTGGTGTGACAACTGCAGATTAAAATACTCTGTAAACAATACAATAAACGGAAAAAAAAGTTACCCCAATTGTGGCCTGCAGAAGATTCAAATACTGCGTTGTCACGAAGGTCATTGAACAATCAGTGGGCGACACGGTGGCGCAGCGGCAGAGTCGCTGCCTCGCTGCGCCAGAGGCGGGGGTTCGATCCCAACTACGGCTGCTGTCTGTATGGAGTTTGCACGTTCTCCCGCGTGGGTTTTCTCCGAGATCTTCGGTTTCCTCCCACGCTCCAAAGAACGTATAGGTTTGTAGGTTAATTGGCTTGGTGTAAAATGTAAATTATCCCTAGTGTGTGTAGGACAGTGTGAGCGTGCGGGGATCGCTGGTCTGTACGGACTCGCTGGGCCGAAGGGCCTGTTTCCGCGCCGTATCTTTGAACTAAAACAAAACTAATTATAAATCCCCAATAATATGTACTTTCTCAAGTAACGTGGTTGTTGTAATCTCCCCTCAAGTGTTTCAAATCAGGGAGAGAGAAGAGAGAAGTTGTTTATGCATGTTAGTTGCTTCAGGGGTATAATGCAGGGTTGAAAAAGGCCCTTCGGCCCGCAACGTCCGTGCTGAGCATGATGCCAGGTTAATCTCCACCTGCACATAATCCCTATCCCTCCATTCCATGTATATCCATGTGCCCATCCAAACAATCTCGTCAACACCATTATTGTATCTGCCCACACCACCCCTGGCAGCTCGTTCCAGGCACCCAGGCTCTCCGTGTTAAGTAAAACCTTCCCCACACATCTCCTTTACATTTTGCCCCTCTCGCCTTGGAGCCATGCCCTCAAGTCTTTGACATCTCTACCCTGGGAGCAAAGGTTCTGACTGTCTACCCTATCTGAGCCTCTGATAATTCGATATACTTCCATCAGGTCTCCCCGCAACCTCCGACACTCCAGAGAAAATGATCCACGCTTGCCCAACCTCTGTCTGTAGCGGCACGCTGCCTCACAGCGCCAGAGACCCGGATTTAATCCTGACTACGGGCGCTGTCTGTACGGAGTTCGTACGTTCTCCCTCCCCGTGACCACATGAGTTTTCTCCGGGTGCTCCGGTTGCCTCCCACATTCCAAGGAAGTGCAGGTTTATAGGTTGGTGGTCTTCTGTAAAGTGACCAGCCGTGACCCGGGGTCAGATCGCCTGGCGCGGGGGAGCTGAGATTCCCCGGATGCGGGAGTTTGATCGCTCCGATGCGGAGGGCCCGACCGCCGGCTACGGGAGCCAAGATCGCCCCGTCAACGGAAGGCTCGAGGCCCTCGACCGCGGGAGAACAAAGAAGGGAAGAGATTGAACTTTTTTTCACCTTCCATCACAGTGAGGAATGTGGAGGAGTCACTGTGGTGGATGTTTATGTTAAAATGTGTTTGGTGTGTCCTGTTGCTTTTTATTGGTATGACATAGAAACATAGAAACATAGAAAATAGGTGCAGGAGTAGGCCATTCGGCCCTTCGAGCCTGCACCGCCATTCAATATGATCATGGCTGATCATCCAACTCAGTATCCTGTACCTGCCTTCTCTCCATACCCCCTGATCCCTTTAGCCACAAGGGCCACATCTAACTCCCTCTTCAATATAGAACTGGCCTCAACTACTTTCTGTGGAAGAGAATTCCACAGATTCACCACGCTCTGTGTGAAAATTAATTTTCTCATCTCGGTCCTAAAAGACTTCCCCCTTATCCTTAAACTGTGACCCCTTGTTCTGGACTTCCCCAACATCGGGAACAATCTTCCTGTCCAACCCCTTAAGAATTTTGTAAGTTTCTATAAGATCCCCCCTCAATCTTCTAAATTCCAGCGAGTACAAGCCGAGTCTATCCAGTCTTTCTTCATATGAAAGTCCTGCCATCCCAGGAATCAGTCTGGTGAACCTTCTCTGTACTCCCTCTATGGCAAGAATGTCTTTCCTCAGATTAGGAGACCAAAACTGTACGCAATACTCCAGGTGTGGCCTCACCAAGGCCCTGTACAACTGCAGGAGAACCTCCCTGCTCCTATACTCAAATCCTTTTGCTATGAATGACCGTACGGCAAATCAAATCCCTCGTATGTTGCAAAACACACTTGGCTAAGAAAGTCTGATGATGATTATGATGTGTGGGATAGGACCAGTGCACAGGGTGAACTCAGGTCGGCACGGACTCGATGGGCCGAAGGGCCTGTTTCCACACTGTCTCTCTATCAAACTAATACCGCCCGATCCGGTCAGCATTCTGATAAACCTCATCTGCACCGTCCCCAAAAGAGCACGATCCTTCGTATAATGGGGGAGACCAGAAATGAGCACAAGATCGTTATTCCCAAGGTGGAAATGCCAAGGGCATAGCTTTAAGGTGGGGGGTAAAGTTTAAAGGAGATGTGTGAGGCAGGTTTTTAGGTGCGTGCTGTAAATATATTTAAAAATAATTCCTCAGTCTGCCTGGGATGCAAATTATTTCGGCCAAAATACCTCCCTTCAACCATGCAGCACTCTGCCAGTATTGCCCTGTCAGTTTAGATTACGTGTTCAAGTTTCTGAAACAATAGACAATAGGTGCAGGAGTAGGCCCTTCAGCCCTTCGAGCCAGCACCGCCATTCAATGTGATCATGGCTGATCATCCCCAATCAGTGCCCCGTTCCTGCCTTCTCCCCATATCCCCTGACTCCGCTATCTTTAACAGCCCGATCTAGCTCTTAAGAAACAGAACTGGTATTGCAGTCAACACAAAATGGAAGGAACTGCAGACGCTGGTTTACACCGAAGATAGACACAAAGCGCTGGAGTAACTCAGCGGGGACAGGCAGCACCTCTGGAGAGAAGGAGTGGGTGACGTTTCGGGTCGAGACCCTTCTTCAGACCGAGGGAGAATCAGGGGAGAGAGGGACACACAGAGATACGGAAGGGTGAGGTGTGAAACCGAGACATCAACAGGGACGAGGATCAAGGGAATGTAGAGTAGATCATTATTAGCTGGGGGAAGGTGGCAACGAAGCATTCAGAGATAAAATGTAATCGGGCTGGTCGGAGAACTAGGACGGTGGGGGGGATGGAGAGAGAGGGACAGCAAGGGTGACTCGGAAGTCAATATTCTGCAGCAACTCAACCACGCGTAACCTGTACTCCACCTATTACAAAGAAATATTAATATTTCCCTTGAAATATTCTGCCTGTCCATCAGTGGCCAAGTGTTCGGAACATTGACAGTGAAGGAATGACTTTATAATCCGATGTCCCCTTTTGCATTGGTTGGCTGCTGATGTGATCTCAGAATGGCAATGAGGTTGTGACTTAATGCGAGCATGTGTCAGCTCTGAATTGGATATCTAAATGAAATTCAAAATGAGTTTCACTTTCCCTGTTAAAAGAAACACTGTGCATTTGCCGTGGTGCACCTGAGCACCTGAAATCTATTTCCAATTCAATCTTGAAGTTGGTGGTTATTTTATAAAGGTTTTATAATCTAAAGTGCTTTTGTGTTATTTGACCCCCCAGTGAAATATTCCATTTCGCGTTGATAAATTGTTCTGGTTTTGCTGTGCGATAATTCAGCTTAAAAAAGAATAAATACCGTATTTTAAATGAACCGACTGATTCGCACTTTCAGAAATGTGTCATGGTTTGAATAGATATTCACTGGCTTTTTTGTAAGCAAGATCTTTCCACTCTCCAAGTAACAGAGGAAGGCAAATTTGGAGCGTGATGTTATTGTGTGTGAAGGGTGCACGGATTCACATTAGACTTGGGAGATACAGCGTGGAAACAGGTCCTTCAGCCCACCGAGCGATTGCCCAGTACACTAGCGCTATCGTACGCGCTCTGGACAATTTACAATCTTACCACAGCCAATTGACCTACAAACATGTACGTCTTTGGAGCGTGGGAGGACACAGAGTCCACGCCGACCAACGATCCCCGCACATTAATGCCCCCGTCCCACTTAGGAAACCTGAACGGAAACCTCTGGAGACTTTGCGCCCCACCCAAGGTTTCCGTGCGGCTCCCAGAGGTTTCCCGGAGGTGTTTGTCAGTTCTACAGAAGAAGCGGAAACCACTTTCGACCATTAGGGACACTGACAAAAACCTCCGGGGACCGCACGGAAACCTCGGGCGGGGCGCAAAGTCTCCAGAGGTTTCCGTTCAGGTTTCCTAAGTGGGACAGGGGCATAACACTATCCCACACGCACTAGGGGTACAATCACAGAGGACAACAGAGGAGGAGGACTGAACTTTGGTGCCTTCCCTCAC
Source organism: Okamejei kenojei (assembly GCA_035221665.1). NCBI lineage: Eukaryota > Metazoa > Chordata > Chondrichthyes > Rajiformes > Rajidae > Okamejei > Okamejei kenojei. The sequence goes on from CM069167.1 coordinate 9,132,434, forward strand.
AGTGGGAAACCTTGAAACTGCTGTGTGGGGATGTTTATGTTAAAGACTGTCGTGTTCTGTGCTCTTTATTTTATTCGTATGGATGTAAGGTGAGCACAAATTTCACTGTACCAATTGGTGCACGTGACAATAAATGTCTCCTGTCTCTTAGGGACAATTTACAATTATACCGAGCCAATTAACCTACAAACCTGTGCGTCTTTAGTGCCTGGGGGGAAACCGAAGATCTCAGAGAAAGCCCACGCAGGTCACGGGGAGAAGGTACGACCTGCGTACAGACAGCGCCCGTACTCGGGGTCGATCCTGGGCCTCTGGTGCTGCGGGGATGCAAATCTGTGGAGCCCTAAAGAGTCTTTCAGAGACGTTCTCTGGCACACTGGGGGTTGCAGGGAGACCCTGATGGAAGTAGGTGAAATAATGAGAGGCACAGATAGGGTGGGGAAAGGACCTTTCAGGCGGGTATGAAGTAGGAATGTTACAAAACGTACCTTTAGCGGCGCTGCAGTTCCGTCACTGGCCGTGTGCGCGACTTTGGCGCCTTTGAGGAGGGGCGGGCGGGGTTAAAATGCAATTTTCCCTTGCCATCCGGAATTATATTTTCTCGGGGTGTGAGCTTTTTCTGAAGATTCGCTCCGACTGCTGGTATGTGAATTTTTTTTTTTAAATCGCCCGACTATTTCAGCGCTGGAGTAAAATAAAAATGAGCTCCGAATGCCGTGAACGCTGACAACGGGGACGGATTTTACGTAGGGGACAGGTAAAGGAAAGCTGTTTATTTTTACATATACACTTGCTTGTTTAGATGACCTTAATCCATAATTCATGTTGCGAAACGGTGATTTATTCCCCATATGAACCGGCAGTATTTTTGCTGCCGATATGGGGTTTAAATTCACCGCAACAGAACGTTCCAATCCATCGCGTTCCAGAAAATCCCACTCGCAAGCTGATTAAAATGCCCATTAATTTACGGGAATTAAACACTAAATGCCTTCAATTTGGCCTATAAATTAATAACAATGAGATTTAAAAATCATGTTATATTGTGAATTCTTGTGTGAATGTTATTTGGACACTTAGGCTTTTAAAAAAAAAGTTAATATTTTCTTAAGAAATGGATAGATGTTTAGATCTAGTAATTGAATTTTGTAATTAGGTAATCCACGTAATATTGTTTCATATTTGTTTCAGAATGCTTCAATCCATAATAACTGAAAATTTCATTGAGTTCTTTTAATTTTTAAGAAAGTTATGGGCTTTTGACTGTCCTAGATTACAGCTTTTGAGTTAAGTCAATGGAAAAGCAATAGGGGACAATATGCTAATTTCCGAGTATGAAAATGGCCATAACTTTTTTAATACTGAAGATATGAAAGTGAATTAGGTGTCAAATTAAACTTCTTGTAATGCTTTATCTGATGGGATTAATTGAAGACTTGATTTTTAAAATCTCAAAATTTTGTAACATTGCTATATGAAGCACCATGACAGCATGTGGTTCAAGATTGTGGAGGCCATGTGCCGACGCCAGCAATAACAGCCCCAATCCAACAGCCAGAGACAACTTCACCCGTGGAAGCTGTCAGAAGATCGGCCTTTCAAGCATGGGCCTAGTCAGCCACAGCGGGAGATGCAACCACAGATGTGTAGGAAAGACCACGTTTAAACTAACTGGGCAGGGGGATTGGACCCAATGCAAGGAGACAGAGGGCCATAAAAGGAGGACAGAAGCAAAAGGTAGAAGGGAGATTAAAAAAAAGAATCTGAAAGCTTTGTGCCTTAATACGAGGACCACTCAAAATAAGGTGGATGAATTGAATGCGCAGTTAGTAGTTAAGGGATATGATATAGTTGGGATTACGGAGACATGGCTCCAGGGTGGCCAAGACTGGGAGCAAAACATGCAGGGGTATTTAATATTCAGGAAGAATAGACAGAATAGCAAGAGGAGGTGGGGTGGCACTGCTGGTTAAAGAGGAGATTAGTGCAATAGCAAGGAGTGACATTAGCTTGGATGCAGTAGAATTGGTATGGGTAGAACTGTGAAATAGCCAAGGGCAGAAAACACTTGTTGGAGTTGTATCCAGACCCCAAGCAGCAGTAGAGAGGTTGGGGATAGCATCAAGCACGAAATTAGGGATGTGTGGAGCAAAGATACAGCAGTTATCATGGGTGACTTTAATCTACATATAGATTGGGCCAACCAAATTGGTAGCAGCGGCTATGATATCCTGAAATGTGTACGGGATGGATTTTTAAACCAATATATAGAGGAACCGACTAGAGGACAGGCCATCCTAGACTGGGTATTGTGTAATGAGGAAGGATTAGTTAGTGATCCTGTTGGGCAAGGCCCCTTGGGCAACAGTGACCATAATATGGTGCAATTCTGCATTAGGATGGAGAGTGACACGGTTAATTCAGAGACTTGGCTCCTGAACTTGAATAAAAGAAAGTTTGAAGGCATGAGACGGGAATTGGCCAGGATAGACGGGCAAATTATACTTAAAGGGTTGACGGTGGAGATGCAATGGCGAAGATTTAAAGAACTCCAGAAATTGGTCATCCCTGTCTGGCGGAAAAATAAAACTGGGAACCGTGGCTGACGAGGGAAGTTAAATCCGAGGAAGAGGCAAAAACGTTGGTCAGAAGAAGCAGCAAACCGGAGGACTGGGAGAAATTTAGAACTCAACAGAGGAGGACAAAGGGGTTAATTAAGATGGGGAATAAAGAGCATGAAGTAAAGCTTGCGGGGAATATAAAAACCGACGGTAAACATTTCTTTAGGTATGTAAAAAGGAAAAGATAGTGAAGACGGATGTAGGTCCCTTACAATCAGACGCAGGTGAATTTATATCGGGAATCAAGGAAATGGCAGAACAGTTAAACAAGTGCTTTGGTTCGGTCTTCACTAAAGAAAACACAATCTCCCAGAAATACTAGGAGACCGAGGATCTAGTGGGAGGGAAGAACTGAAGGGAATCTACATTAGTCAGAAAATGGTGTTAGGTAAACTGTTGGGACTGAAGGCAGATAAATCCCCAGGGCCTGATGGTCTGCATCCCAGAGTACTCAAGGAGGTGGTCCAAGAGATTGTGGATGCATTGGTGATCATTTTTCAATGCTCTGGATCAGTTCCTGTGGACTGGAGGGTAGCCAATGTAACTCCACTTTTTAAGAAAGGAGGGGGAGAGAAAATGGGGAATTATAGACCAGTTAGCCTGACATCGGTAGTGGGGAAGATGATTATTAAGGATGTTAGAGCAACGCATTTGGATAGCAGTGATGGGATCGGTCAAAGTCAGCATGATTTATGAAGGGGAAATCATGCTTGACTATTCATTTGGAATTTTCTGAGGATGTAACATGTAGAATGGATAAGGGAGAGCCAGTGGATGTGGTGTATCTGGACTTTCATAAAGCCTGTGACAAGGTCCCACACAAGAGATTAGTGTGTAAAATTAGAGCACATGGTATTGGGGGTAGGGTATTGACATGGAGAGAGAATTGGTTGGCAGACAGGAAGCAAGGAGTAGGAATTAACGGGTCCTTTTTCAGAATGGCAGGCAGTGTCTAGTGGGGTGCCCCAGGCTCGGTGCTGGGACTCCAGTTGTTTACAATATATATTAACGATTTGGACGAGGGAATTAAATGTAACATCTGCAGATGCAGTATAATGTGGATAAATGTGAGGTTATCCACTTTGGTGGCAAGAACAGGAAGGCTGATTATTATCTGAATGGTGCCAGATTAGGAGAAGGGCAGGTGCAACGAGACCTGGGTGTCCTTGTACGTCAGTCACTGAAAGTAAGCACGCAGGTACAGCAAGTAGAGAAGAAAGCAAATGGCGTGTTGGCCTTCATTGCGAGAGGATTGGGTTTAGGAGCAAGGAGGTCTTACAGCAGTCGCACTGGGCCCTGGTGAGACCACACCTGGAGTATTGTGTGCAATTTTGGTCTCTTAATTTGAGGAAGAACATTCTTGCTATTGAGGGAGTGCAGCGTAGGTTCACCAGTTTAATTCCCCGGCATGGCGGGACTGTTGTATGATGAAAGAATGGGTTGTCTGGGCTTGCATTCGCTGGAATTTAGAAAGATGAGAGGCAATCTTAGAGAAACATATAACATTCTTCGAGGATTGGGCAGGGTAGATGCAGGAAATGTTTTCCCGTGTTGGGGGAGTCCAGAACCAGGGGTCACAGTTTAAGAATAAAATGTTCCTCATCCATTTCGGACTGAGATGAGGAAAAACCTTTTCACCCAGAGAGTCCTGAAATGTGGCATTCTCTGTCACAGAGGCCAATTCACTGAATGTTTTCAAGAGAGAGTTAGATAGCGCTCTTAGTGCGAAAGGAATCAAGGGATTATGGGGGAAAAGCCGGAACGGAGTACTGAATTTGGATGATCAGCCATGATCATATTGAATGGCGGTGCTGGCTCAAAGGGCTGAATGGCCTACTCCTGTGTTTCTATGAAGTTTCCAAGCAGGATAAGGTCAAAACCGTACCTTCATTTCTTGCAGAAACAGTGGACAGGAAACCTAGAAACATAGAAAATAGGTGCAGGAGTAGGCCATTCGCCCCTTCGAGCCAGTACTGCCATTCAACATGGATTTAAAGTAGGAAAAGAGAAATGAAATGAAACCCTTAGCCGCACAAAATGTGTTTGCAGCAAGGATATTTTTCCATTAGTCTGGAGCTTGCCCTGAGGAATTCTATCTCGGCAAGATCTTTGTAACTTAAATTGCATTAAGTACTTGCTCCGAATAATATGTAACATGTATTATTATTGTGTTTTATTTTAATTAACACAAAATGTTACAATGGACTCCG
>CM069167.1:9142264-9192264 GCA_035221665.1 Okamejei kenojei
GTTTTATTGTCGATTAATGTAAGACATAACTTAATTCAATTTAAAATTTCACATAGATTATATTACTCAAAAACTAGACTGAATAAATTCTATCCTATACTTCCCCCGTTTGTGATAAATGTCTACCCCAAAACGCAACTATAACACACTCTTTTGTCTCCTGCATAAAACTTTATAAATTCTGGAGTGATATTTTTGAAATATTTACAAAATTATTTAAGATTAAAATGGAACCTAATACTGAAATGATTATATTTGGAGTAATGGAAGAGGTGGAATAAACTGAACTCATCTCAACAGCTATTTTTTAATTACGGGTTAATAACGGCAAAAAAACTTATACTTAACTTTTGGAAAAATACAGCCATACCAGCGCTTAAAATGTGGATTTCAAACATGTTGGACATCTTGAGGAAATGCGATTCCTCCTAATAGATAAATCAGACCAATTCCTAACGAGTTGGTCTCCATTTGTCGATTTTTTGGAAGCATATGGTGCACCAAAACCATAGAAGCTAACTGTTTCAGGGTTGGGTGAGGGATGGTCAAGAATATAGATAACGATCTCCTTCATCCCTTCGATGCTGCTGCACTCGCTGAGTTTCTCCAGCTTTTTGGTACCCTCCTTAATCTCCTTAAAAATTTTTTACATTTTATTTTTAAAAAAACATTTTTTTATTCTCTTACTTTCTATTCTTTTCTTTCTTTTCTCTTTTTCATTCTCAACTTTCTTCTTTCCCACTCTTTCCTTTCTCACACACTATAGATCACCTGTTTCTCTATCTTCTATTATCTATGCCCTCTTTTTCATTTTCATTCTTAAAAAAAAAATAAAAAAATAAGAAGCATTACATAAAAATGTAATATGTCATTATATATAAGGCACTTTGGTGCCAAATTCCTGTACTTACTTCTAATAAAATAAAAAATAAAAAAGGAGAGTGTTTAATTGTCATATGTCCCGAAATGGAACAATTATTATCTTTTTGTCCTCTTGATTAATTGCCTTGTTGGCAGCTTCCCCCTCGACCAAACGATGAACCATCCGACATTTCCTTGAACATTCCACTTTCCGTCTGTCCTTTTCAAACCTTACTCTTCCATATCTTTCCTTTCCCTCTCCCCTGATATCTCAGTCTGAAGAAGGGTCTCGACCCGAAACGCCACCCATTCCTTCTCTCCAGAGACGCTGCCTGTCCCGCTGAGTCACTCCAGTGTTTGCCTGCCCGTCTTCGGTGTAAGCCAGCATCTGCAGTTCATCTGCATCAGCCTGAAGATGCCCAGTCCATCCACCACGGCCCCGCTGTGCGGCTAAATCCCAGCCGTCACTGACCTCCGGGTCGCTTGCTCCCGGGAAAGGCCACTTTCAAATAGTGGAACCGGATGGCGTCGAACCAGTCCACGATCTCCTGTTCAGAATCAATTTCAAGCTCCTCCTTTATGTATGCAAAGCCCCTAACGGGCTTGCCCCCACCTACATAAAACATCTGCTAACCCACCACACCACCTCCAGGTCCCTCTGATCGGCCGACTTGGGGTTACTGACCATCCCGCGGTCCAGGCATAAGCTCAGGGGCGACCGACCGTCGCAGCTCCTAGACTGTGGAACAGCATCCCCCTCACCATCAGAATAATAATAATAAATACTTTATTGATCCCCCTCAGGGAAATTCAAACAAAACTTAACTAGAATAAACGCCTGTTAACTTTAAGAGAGAGCTTGGTGCACTATAACAACATTCTGCGAACTATAAACTTGGCACTTCTTGCAGTGATGGATGCTTTGAGAACACAATTCAAGATTCTGTTTTAATTACATTCCTTTTTAAAAGAGAAACATCAATTTCACAAAATAATTGAGAACATTTTATCAGTCTGGAATGAAAATGAGGAACGCTTAATTGCACTTGGTAAATTTAGCTGGGGACAATAGAATCTGGATGATTGATAAGATGAAAGTTTAAATAATTCACCAGCTGATTGTTGGGAGGGTTTGGGGAAGTAGTCAGAGATATGGTGTGGATGGGTCCTTCTGTTGAGTAATTAAAGTGAAGTCCCCACTGTCTGGAAGTGGTTTTACCCTTCCCAAACCAAACTTCGATTTTAGCTTTTAGTTTCAGAGATACAGCGCGGAAACAGGCCATCCCAGTCCGTGCCGACCGGCGATCCCCGCACAATAACACTGTCCTACGCACATTAGGGACAATTTACTATTGTACCAAGCCAGTTAGCCTAGAAACCTGCACGTCTTTGGAGTGTGGGAGGAAACCGGAGACCCCGGAGAAAACCCGCGCTCTTCATGGGGAGAACGTACAAACTCCGTACAGACAAGCACCCGTGGTCAGGATCGAACCCGGGCCTCTGGTGCTGTAATGCCCCCGTCCCACTCAGGAAACCTGAACGGAAACCTCTGGAGACTTTGCGTCCCAGCCAAGGTTTCCGTGCGGTTCCCGGAGGTTTTTGTCAGTCTCCCTAATGGTCGAGACTGACAAAAACCTCCGGGAACCTCCGGGAACCTCCGGGAACCGCACGGAAACCTTGGGTGGGGTACAAAGTCTCCAGAAATTTCCTAAGTGGGACAGGGGCATAAGGCAGCAACCGCTGCGCCACCGTGCCACCCCTCGTTTTGTTTTCCGGATTTAAAGTCACTTGACTTTCAACTAGTAGGTTCCACTGCAATGCTACTCGCGGTGGCACAGTGGCATGGCGGTCAGTTGCTGCCCTACAGCGCCAGACACTCGTGTTGAATCCTGACCACGGGTGCTGTCTGTACGGAGTTTGCACGTTCTCCCTGTGACCGAATAGGTTCCACCCGTGTGCCCTGGTTTCCTCCCACACTCCGAGGTGACGTGTGCCCCGAGGTTTGTGGGTTAATTGGATTTGGTAACAAAATTGTAAATTGTCACTGGTGTGTGGAAAATCAGCTACTGACTCACCTGGCTGATCAACATACCCAGACGGCTGATGGGTTAAGGGCCTGCCCCACCAGCAGGCGACTGCATGCGGCGAGCGCGACCTGGCGCGGTCGCTTGAGCCGTACGGCCTCGCGGGGGCCGGCCCCACTTTGATCGCCGGAGGCGTATGGAGCTGTGCGACACCGCGCGGGGCTCCGAAAAGCTGACACGGTCCAAAAATCCCGCGCGACATCGGCCGGCAGCTGCGTTGAAGACGTACCGCGTCTTGACGGCATGGCGTCAACCGCCCGACGCCGTGCGACGTCCAAATTCAATGATGCCGACCAGCTCCATAGCCACCACGATTGGTCGCGCTCGGCATGCAGTCGCTTGCTGGTGGAACAGGCCCTTTAAGAGGGAGATTTCTACTTCAGTTTAGTTTAATTTAGTTCATTATTCTCACCTGTACCGAGGTACAGTGAAAAGCTTTTTGTTGCGTGCGTAGATACAGGATAAAGGGAACAGCGTTTAGTGCAAGGTCAAGTCTGATTGAAGAACGTCTCAGGACCGCTCTCTACTTGGTGAGAGGATGCTTCAGTTGCCTGATAAAACCTGGGAAGAAACTGTCCCTGAATCTGGAGGTGTGCGTTCGTTTTCACACTTCTGTACCTCTTGCCCGATGGGAGTGGGGAGCAGAGGGAGTGGCCGGGGTGAGACTGGTCCTTGATGACGCTGCTGGCCTTGCCTACGGCAGCGTGAGGTGTAGAATGGAGTCGATGGAAGGGAGGGTGGTTGGCGCGGCGGTCTGGGCTGGGTCCACAATTCTCTGCAGTTTCTTGCGGTCTTGGATGGAGCTGTTCCCAAACCAGACCAGACTGTGGCAAATCCTGACCAACACCTTCCACATTCCTCTCAGAATGTCCCCACTCTGTTTAAAGCACAGTGAGCTGGACAGTGGAGGTCTCCATGAATCATTAAGCTTCATGTTGAAAGTCAAATACAGTAATCTATTTCCAGGTCATAAAAACAGTGCTTCAGTAAACAAACGTCACCTATCTCCTTCGCTCCTTAGATGCTGCTGCACCCGCTGAGTTTCTCCAGCTTTTTGTGTAGCCCCCATTACTCATTCTTTGCCACTCATACCTTAGATCATCCTCTGACTCATGCTCAGTAGGATTAGACAATAGACAATAGACAATAGGTGCAGGAGTAGGCCATTCGGCCCTTCCAGCCAGCACCGCCATTCAATGTGATCATGGCTGATCATCCCCAATCAGTATCCCGTTCCTGCCTTCTCCCCATATCCCCCTGACTCCGCTATTTTTAAGAGCCCTATCTAGCTCTCTCTTGAAAGCATCCAGAGAACCGGCCTCCACCGCCCTCTGAGGCAGAGAATTCCACAGACTCACCACTCTCTGTGAGAAAAAGTGTTTCCTCATCTCCTTTCTAAATGGCTTACCCCTTATTCTTAAACTGTGTGGCCCCTGGTTCTGGACTCCCCCAACATCGGGAACATGTTTCCTGCCTCTAGCGTGGCCAAGCCCTTAACAATCTTATATGTTTCTAAATATTAAATATTACTTTAGAGATACAGGGTGGAAAAAGGCCCTTTGTCCCACTGACTCCACACTGACCAGCGATCACCCCGAACGCTAGACATGAGGGACAATTCTACAATTTTTACAGGAGCCAATTGACCCACAAAACCCTTGGAGTCTTTGGGGTGTGGGAGGAATCCGGAACACCCGGAGAAAACCCACGCAGGTCACGGGGGAGAACGTGCAAACTCCACGCACTGCTACTGGGGCAATTGGCCAAAGGTGGACACGCTTACCAGTGCGGGAATGACGTTAGGAGAAGGCTCACTGGTGCCACCTGGTGCTCTGTTCCGGGAGAGCATACAAATTTAAACACGGTCAAAATTAATCGGGGCAGAATTAGGCCTTTTGGCCCAGCGAGTCTACTCCGCCGTTCAATCGTGGCTGATCTATCTCTCCCTCCTAACCCCGTTCTCCTGCCTTCTCCCCGTAACCCCTGGCACCCGTACAAATCAAGAATCTATCGATCTCTGTTTTAAAAAATACCCATTGACTGGGCCTCCACAGCTTTCTGAGGCAAAGAATTCCGCAGATTCACATCTACTGTTGTCGTAAAGGATAGTCATAAAAGCGCAGCCCTTCGGCCCACACAGTCCATGCCAACCATCGACCATTCACACTCATCCTACATTAATTCCATGTTTTTATTCTTGTTTTGCAAGAAACCTGAGCGCCCGGGGAAAACCCACGCGGTCACGGGGAGAAGGTACAAACTGCGCCCGTAGTCGGGATCGAACCCATGTCTGTGGCGCTGTGAGGCAGCGACGCTGCCGCTGCGCCCCCGTGCCTCCCTTGTCTACACTGTTCTACATTCTCTTAGCAATAACAACTTAAACCACGGCCTGTACAAGCTAATGGAGTTACCGAGACAGCTGATGCTCTCCCCTGCTGTAAACCGTGGTCAAGTGTTCTGGGGGCAGGTTCAGTCTGAACAGAAGATAACAGGACCAGGAGCAGGCCATTCAGCCCTTCAATCTGCCGTTCAGTAACATCGTGGCTGATCCAGTTTATCCTCCATTGATCGGACTATATTCGTAAGTCCATAAGCGATAGGAGCAGTATTAGGCCACTCAGCCCATCAAGTCTACTCCGCCATTCTATCATGGCTGATCTATCTTTCCCTCTTAACCCCATTCTCCTGCCTTCTCCCCGTAACCCTTGACACCTTGCACTATCTCACCTTATTCTCTCTGCTCTGTATCTGTATGCTGTGGATGGCTCGATTGTAAACATGTGTTGTTATGTGTTTCGTTGACTAGATATCTGGCCACATAAAGTGTTTCAGGGCGGCACGGGGGCGCAGAGGTGGAGTCGCTGCTCACAGCGCCACAGACCTGGGTTCGATCCTGCCTACGGGCGCTGTCTGGACGGAGTTTGTACCGTCTCCCCGTGACCGCGTGGGTTTTCTCCGGGTGCTCCGGTTTCCTGCAACACCAGAAAGCGGGAAGAATAAAAGCATGGAATTAATGTAGGATTAGTGTGAATGGTCGATGGTTGGCATGGATTCTGTGGGCCGAAAGGGCCTGTTTCTGGGCTGCGCTTTTATGACTATCCTTTACGACGACAGTTGATGTGAATCTGTGGAATTCTTTGCCGCAGAAGGCTGTGGAGGCCCAGTCAATGGGTATTTTTAAAACAGAGATCGATAGATTATTTGTTAAAGAAGGAACTGCAGATGCTGGAGAATCGAGGGTTACACAAAAGGCTGGAGAAACTCAGCGGGTGCAGCAGCATCTAAAGAGCGAAGGAGATAGGCGACGTTTCGGGTCGAGACCCTTCTTCAGACAATTCTTGATTTGTACGGGTGCCAGGGGTTATGGGGAGAAGGCAGGTGCTCCGGTTTCCTCCCACGCTCCAAAGAGGAGAGTACAGTTTTGTAGGTTAATTGGCTTTGGTAAAATTGTAAAAATTGTCCCTAGTGTGTTGGTTAGTGCTCGTGTACAGGTGGATCACTGGTTGGGTCGGCATGGACTTGGTGGGCCGAAGGGCCTGTTTCCGCACTAGATCTCTAAACTCTAAAAAGCCTGAAGCTTTCATTGCACCTCGCTACAAGTGACAATAATAAGCTTTTCCTACCTCCAGTTTCCCACTCCCTCTACCTTCAGTCTGAAGGAGGGTCCCCACCCGAAACGCCACCCGTCCTTTATCTCCAGTGTTGACGCCTGTCCCGCTGAGTTATTCTAGCCCTTTGTGTCTACAGCTCAAAATAAAATTTGACTTGCAGCTTTCTTAGCTGCCAAAATAACCTCCTCGTTCCTCCGTTATCCTCTACCCGTGCGTAGATCTACAGATGTTCCTCCTGACCTCCCGGATCACAGATGGAGTTTTCCTGCAGTCCCTGGCATTGTGTCTGGTCCCTTTTACTGCAGAGTTATTCATCTGAATTAGTTCCTCCTCTGCTGGTGACCAGCAGATGGCAACCTCTCCTTGTAGAACCACCATGTCTGCTATTGCTGGTTACACAAAATGCTGGAGAAACTCAGCGGGTGCAGCAGCATCTAAGGAGCGAAGGAGATAGGCGACGTTTCGGGTCGAGACCCTTCTTCAGACTGTCCATGTCTGCTATTGCTGTTTGGAGAGTCAGCGTGGAAACTGGTCCTTCGGCCCAACTTGCCCACAACGGCCAACATGTCCCAGCTACACTCGCCTCACCTGCCTGTGCTTGGCCCGTACCCCTCCAAACCTGTCCTCTCCATGTACCTGTCTAACTGTTCCTTAAACGTTGGGATAGTCCCTGCCTTGACATAGAAACAGAGAAACATGGAAAATAGGTGCAGGAGTCGGCCATTCGACCCTTCGAGCCTGCACCGCCATTCAATATGATCATGGCTGATCATCCAACTCAGTATCCTGTACCTGCCTTCTCTCCATACCCCCTGATCCCTTTAGCCACAAGGGCCACATCTAACTCCCTCTTAAATATAGCCAATGAACTGGCCTCAACTACCTTCTGTGGCAGAGAATTCCACAGACTCACCACTCTTTGTGTGAAAAACGATTTTCTCATCTCGGTCCTAGAAGACTTCCCCCTTATCCTTAAACTTTGACCCCGTGTTCTGGACTTCCCCAACATCGGGAACAATCTTCCTGCATCTAGCCTGTCCAACCCTTTAAGAATTTTGTAAGTCTCTATAAGATCCCCCCTCAATCTTCATCCTTGACTACCTCCTCTGGAAGCTTGTTCCATGCACCCACCGCCCTTTTACACAAACGCTGGACTCAGGGGTCACGGGGTTGTGGACACAGGAACTGACACAACAGTTGACGTTTCAGAATGGGGCCTACACAAGCCTACTCCAAGAGATGCTGCCTGTCCCGCTGAGTTACTCCAGCCTTTTGTGTCTATCTTCGACGGAAACCGGCATCTATAGCTCATTCCGACACACTTCCTTGCAGTTATAGTCACAGAGTGATACAGCGTGGAAACAGGCCCTTCGGCCCAACTTGCCCACACCGGCCAACATGTCCCAGCTACACTAGTCCCACCTGCCTGCGCTTGGTCCATATCCCTCCAAACCTGTACTATCCATGTACCTGTCTAACAATAGATAGACAATAGACAATAGACAATAGGTGCAGGAGTAGGCCATTCGGCCCTGCGAGCCAGCACCGCCATTCAATGTGATCATGGCTGATCATCCCCAATCAGTACCCCGTTCCTGCCTTCTCCCCATATCCCCTGACTCCGCTATTTTTAAGAGCCCTATCTAGCTCTCTCTTGAAAGCATCCAGAGAACCTAGCTCTCTCTTGAAAGCATCCAGAGATGCCTCCAACTGTTTCTTAAACAATGGGATAGTCCCAGCCTCAACTACCTCCTCCGACAGCTTGTTCCATACACCCGCCACCCTTTGTGTGAAAAAGTTACCCCTCAGATTCCTATTAAACCTTTTCCCCTTCACCTTGAACCTATGTCCTCTGGTCCTCGATTCCCCTACTCTGGGCAAGAGACTGTGTGCATCTCAGATTGAGATGAGAAGCAAAGTTGATTACGTTTTGGTACCCTGATGGTGCGCTGGACCTTTGGAAGTGACGGGGTGAAAGATTTAATGGGAACCTGAGGGTGGAACATTGTTACGCAAAGGGCGGTGGTGGGTGTATGGAACGAGCTGCCGGAGGAGGTTGTCGAGGCAGGGAGTATCGCAAAGTTTGAGAAACGTTTCGACAGGTACAATGTTGGACGTGTCTGTGGATTGTTCTACAGGTTGTCCACTACAGTGTACGACCACTGGGACTTGGAAAGCAGTGAGCTGTTTGCTCCCTTGTCTCCGATTGTCATCTTTAATCAGCCTCTGCGGCTCCTCGCATTGTTTCAGCCATATCACTTGTGACATTCTATTTTCTCTTCCCATCTCTGGGGCTTACTCTTGTTCCCCAGAAGTGACCTAATATAAACAAAGATGCATCTCCCCAAACGTGAAGGAGAGCTTGGCAGAGAGAGACACAAAATGCAGGCGAGCTGTGGACGGTGAGTGTACGCAACGAGCTGCCGGAGAACGTGCCTGAGGGGGCTACAATTGAGGGCCTGTCCCACTTGCGTGCGATTGCATGCGTCTGGCGCGACCTAACGTGGTCGCTTGAAGCGTACGGGCCCGCGCGGGGCCGGTCCCACTTCCAAGCGCGGAGGCGTATGGAGTTGTGCGGGGCTGGTGCCGACATCGCGCGGGGCTCCGAAAATCCCGCACTGTCCGAACATTTCACGCGCCAACGGCCTGTCGGCCCGCAGGCGCATTGAGGGCGTACACAGCGTCTCGACGTCGTACGCATAGCGCGAGGCGTTGCGCGATGACGTCACTGCCCGACGCCATGCGACTCCCAAATTGAGTCGGCCCGACTCCTGCCCAGCTGATTGGTGAGTATGACGCGAATTACGTCACGTGCGAACTTAGCGCGAACTTAGCGAGAACTCCGCTTCCGTTCGGTCGCGCCAAACGCATGCAAGTGGGACAGCCCTTTACATTGGATAGACACTCACAAAAGGCAGCCAGCATCGTCAGAGACCCACACCACCCTGGCCACACGCTCCTTGCACCCCTGCCATCGGGAAGAAGGTACAGGAGCCTGAAAACTGTAACATGCAGGTTCAGGAACAGCGTCTTCCCCCACGCCCATTCGGCCTTTAAACGCCACAACCTCAAATAAGCTCCGTGTAGGAAGGATTGTCACCTTGTCGTGGTGGAGAGGCTTGTGTGGGCCTGAGACCCTGAGAGCGATGCCGTCTGGAGCTACGCTCCTGGTAGGGCCGCCCATGGCGGTAAGGTCGAGGGGGAGGTCTCTGACAAAGAGCAATCCAACCAAGACCTCAACGGTGGAACAGGCGGAGGACGATGGCTGACCTTAGTGGAGCATCACAACGGCTGGGAAGGCGGATGAAGGCTGCAGCAGAAAAGCGGTCTCCGGTCGTCATGGACTCCATGTCACTGGATCCCGACCCAGATCTGTCAAGGACCGTGGGGTGGCTGTCTGTGCACCAGTCTCCCCACGTTAAACAAAGTCACGCACAGGCGTCCCCCATATAGGGAATAGCACCCTGGAGACTCCCATGGTCAGCCATGACCGAAGGAGGAAGGAACTGCAGATGCTGGTTTAAACTGAAGATAGACACAAAATGCTGGAGTAACTCAGCGGGACAGGCAGCATCTCTGGAGAGAAGGAATGGGTGACGTTTTGGGCCGAGACCTATCTTCAGATTCCTCAAATCTCTGAACTACAGAGGCTATTACTGTTATTATTGCAGTATTATTGTTTGTTTTTTGTGATCTCTATATATATATATATATGTATTTGTGAGCAGACGCACACGGAACTTTTTTTCCTCTCTCGTTTATCATATTGTTTACAATGTTCTATGTTTACTCATTCTGTTGCGCTGCTGCAAGTAAGAATTTCATTCTTCTATCTGGGACAGATGACAATAAAACACTCTCCACTCTTCACTCTCTTGACAGGTCCACAGGTAGGAAAGGTTTCGAGGGAGATGGTTCAAATCCAGGTTTAGAGATACAGCGCGGAAACAGGCCCTTCGGCCCACCGGGTCCGCGCCGACCGGCGATCCCCGCGCTCCAACACCATCCGACACCCACCAGGGCAAAATTGTTACATTTGTACCAAGCCAGTCAACCCACAAACCTGCACGTCTTATGGAGTGTGGGAGGAAACCGAAGATCTCGGAGAAAGCCCGCGCGGGGCACGGGGAGAACGGACAGACTCCGTACGGACGGCGCCCGCAGTCGGCGTGGAACCCGGGCCTTTCGCTGTAGCTGGGATGAAAACAGGCAGCATCGTTCAGATGGGGCTTACAGGTCGGCATGGATGAGATGGGCTGAAGGGCCTGTTTGCGTACGATGACTAATTGGACACAGCAGAGGATATCAGATCACTGGCCATGTCATTTGCTAAACGTCCACATGTTAAAGCTCGGAGATCTTTAAAAGATGAAACTCAATTAGCTTGCTTTTGTCCTCAATGGCGAATTACGCTAGAAGAGGGTGCACAATTGGCTGTGACATTGCGTTGAGACAAAGCTGGGATAATGAAAGGCTACAATGCACTCACTCGCTCTTCTGCCCTCACTCGCTCTTCTGCCCTCTCCCCTCTCCCATCAGGCAAGAGGTACAAAGGATTGAAAACGTGACACCTCCAGGTTCAGGGACAGTTTCTTCCCAGCTGTTATCAGGCAACTGAACCGTCCTCTCACTAACTAGAGAGACCTTTGAGCTATCTTCCTCGGGTGAAACATGTAGGTTACATAGAAACATAGAAATTAGGTGCTAGGCCATTCATCGACCTGGCCATTCCTCCAACTCAGTATCCTGTACCTGCTTTCTCCATTCCTCTGGAGACCTTTGAGCTCCGGACTCACCACTCTCTGTGTGAAGAATCTCGGTCTTTCCTCTGTGACTTGGACATAATCTGGGTCCAACCCTTCTATAAGATCCCCTCTTAATCTCCTAAATTCCAGAGAGTATAAACCGAGCAGTCTTTCTTCATAAGACAGTCCTGACATCCCAGGAATCAGTTGGTGAACTTCTCTGCATCTATTTGTCCTTTATTTGGAGACAAAACTTACTGGTCTCACCAAGACCCTGTACAACTGAAGTAGAACCTCCCTGCTCTAGGATTGTTTAAGGTACACAAAAAGCTGCATCTATGCGGGACTTCGAGATGCTGCTGCAACCCGCTGAGTTTCTCCAGCATTTTTTTCTACACTTCGATTTCCAAGCATCTGCAGTTCCTTCTGAAACAGTAGAGTTAAGGGCTCGGACACGTAGAAGCAGGAAACGTGGGTGGAGGGTCCAGAAACAGGGGCACACAGTTTAAGAATAAGGGAGTAAGCCATTTAGAACGGAGGACGAGGACACTTTTTCTCACAGAAGAGTGGTGAGTCTGTGGGTGTGGAGAGAGGCTGGATAGGGCTCATGGCAGGCGGGGGTACTGAATGGGGATGATCACATGATCACATTGAATTGGCGGTGGGCTCGAAGGGCCGATGGCTACTCCCTGCACCTAGTCATAGATATGATGGTTGGTGTTTAAGAGGAGAGCACGATTGCAGGAAAGGTGGGGTTTGGTGCAGGCAACGATGAGGGGTTTGTTGATGACACGGGGGATGTTGGTCAATGTGGGCAGTTTTGTCCGAAGGGCTTGCTTGCTCCCACGCTATATGCCGGAATCCAGGAATGAGTGGGCTAACATATGATGAGCATTTGACGGCAACGGGCCTGTATTTGCTGGAATTTGGAAGAATAGACAATAGACAATAGGTGCAGGAGTAGGCCATTCGGCCCTTCCAGCCAGCACCGCCATTCAATGTGATCATGGCTGATCATCCCCAATCAGTACCCCGTTCCTGCCTTCTCCCCATATCCCCTGACTCTGCTATTTTTAAGAGCCCTATCTAGCTCTCTCTTGAAAGCATCCAGAGAACCGGCCTCCACCGCCCTCTGAGGCAGAGAATTCCACAGACTCACCACTCTCTGTGAGAAAAAGTGTTTCCTCGTCTCCGTTCTAAATGGCTTACCCCTTATTCTTAAACTGTGTGGCCCCCTGGTTCTGGACTCCCCCAACATCGGGAACATGTTTCCTGCCTCTAGCGTGTCCAAACCCTTAACAATGAGGGGGGACCTCATCGAGACTTACCAAATAGTGAAAGGCCAGGACAGAGCGGATGTGGAGAGGGTGTTTCCACTAGTGGGAGAGCCTAGGACCAGAGGTCTCAGCCTCAGGATGAAACAATGTTCCTTTAGGAAGGAGGTGAGGAGGGATTTATTTAGTCAGAGGGTGGAATTCTTTGCCACAGAAGGCTGTGGAGGCCAGGTTAGTGGGTATTTTTAAGGTAGAGATAGATTCTTGATTAGTACGGGTGTCAGGGGTTATGGGGAGAAGGCAGGAGAATGGGGTTGAGAGGGAGAGATAGATCAGCCATGTCGGACTAGACTTGATGGGCCGAATGGCCTAATTGTGCTTCCCTCACTAATGAACATGACTCTCTCTCTCTCTCTGTCTCTGACGAGATGAGATTAGTGTATGTTGTCATCGTGTTCAGCACTGATCCCGTGGGCCGCAGGGCCTGTTCCCGTGCCTCACTGTTCTACGTGTAGGGAGGAACCGCAGATTCGCTGGTTTAAACCAGAAGATAGACACAAAAAGCTGGAGTAGCTCAGCGGGGCAGGCAGCGTCTCTGGAGAGAAGGGATGGGTGACGTTTCGGGCGAATCTGAAGCAGGGTCTCGACCCGAAACGTCACCCGTCCCTTTCCTCCAGAGACGTTGCCTGTCCCGCTGAGCTACTCCAGCTTTTTTGTGTCCGTCTAAGGTTAAGGTCGATCGGATTTAACAATCAGCCGAGACAGCTGTCTCTTTTTGTTATAATTTGGTTGTTTCTTCCCGCCTGTGGTGGGTCAGTTTTGATCGTGGTCGGAGCTTGTCATTTGTCACTTTGCAGTTTGAATTGTGGGACCTTCGGGGAGCTTCTGATCTTCTGCTCCGCGCGTCTCGTTAGACGGCGACAAGCACCTGAGCCTCTTCGTCACGCTGTCCTGAGATCGTTCCTGCCCCTGACAGCTTGTGAGGGCTGGGAGAGAACGAGCTCACTTGATGTGTGGCTTGCAGCTAAAATCACCCAAGGTCGACCATTCACAGCAGCATAGAAGGTAGGTGCAGGAGTTGGCCATTTGGCCGCCATTCAATATGATCATGGCTGATCATCCAGAATCGGTACCTCGTTCCCGCTTTTTCCCTAGATTCCATGTTTAAGAAGGAACTGCAGATGCTGGAAAATCAAAGGTAGGCAAAAGTGCCGGAGAAACTCAGCGGGTGCAGCAGCATCTATAGGGAGCGAAGGAAATAGGCAACGTTTCGGGTCGAAACCCTGAAGGAAATAGGCAACGTTTCGGGACGAAACCCGGAAGGAAATAGGCAACGTTTCGGGACGAAACCCGGAAGGGTTTCGGCCCGAAACGTTGCCTATTTCCTTCGCTCCATAGATGCTGCTGCACCCGCTGAGTTTCTCCAGCACTATTGCCTCCCTTGATACGATCAGCCATGATCACAATGAATGGCGGTGCTGGCTCGAAGGGCCGAATGGCCTCCTCCTGCACCTATTTTCTATGTTTCTATCATTCCATCGACATCTAACTCTCTCTTGAATTACTCTGGATACTTCCAAGAGAGAGCTAGATAGGCCTCTTAAAGATAGCGGAGTCAAGGGGATATGGGGAGAAGGCAGGAACGGGGTACTGAGTGGGAATGATCAGCCATGATCACATTGAATGGTGGTGCTGGCTGGAAGGGCAGAATGGCCTAATTCTGCTCCCATCACTTATGAACTTGCGACTCTTTATGGGAATTGAAATGCGATCAGCCGGAGTCATAAAAGGGCCTGTCCCACTTACGTGTCCTCGGCACGCAAATTACGCGACCTCATGGTCGCATTGAGCCGCGACGCTCCCGTGAAGGTCACGCGCGACTTCCTGCGACCGCACAGCCATCTGGAGCGCGTGACGTCATTTGAAGACGAACACAAAACGCAGGAGTATCTCAGCGGGACCGGCAGCATCTCTGGAGAGAAGCAATGGGTGATGTTTTGTGTCGAGACTCTTCTTCAGTCTGAAAAGAAGGGTCTCGACCCGAAACATCGCCCATTGCTTCTCTCCAGAGATGCTGCTGGTCCCGCTGAGTTACTCCAGCATTTTGTGTCTATCTTCGATTTTCTTGGGAGTAGAAGTGGGGGGGGGATCCGGATCCGGATCCGCAACGGCCGTGAGCCCCAGGCCGAGCTCGGCGATCGTTTGCCTGCTTCTGCTGCCGTCGGAGGTGAGACGTTGCGTCGCGCCAGGGTCTTGGGCCTGTCCCACTTTGGCCGCCAGTTACACAACAGGCCGTTGGCGAGCGAAGATTTAGCTCGCTACAAAAATTTTGGAGCCCCGCGCGATGTCGCGCACAACTGCATACCCCTCCGTGCTTCTCAGCGGGACCGGCCCCACGATGCCCGCGCGCCTCAACGCGACCACGAGGTCGTGTAATTTGCGTGCCAAGGACACGTAAGTGGGACAGGGCCTTAACTTACGCTCATCTCTCTCTCTGCACAAGCAGAGAGGGAGATAACCTTATCTCTCTCTCTGCACAAGCAGAGAATTAGCAGCAATTTTGTAATCGGTGTTTCTAATAACTCCAGTTTGCTGCCTCCACGTCTCGACAATTGAAATTCTCCTCCAGCCAGCAAACTCCCTGCGGCAATGAAAGTAATTGATAAAGATAAGATTACAGAAATTAATTTTCCGCAATCTCTTTCTCTGATTATTTTGAACAGATAACAAAATTACCTAAAGAAAAAAAATTAATTCGAGCTCCATTCACATGGGCCGACACAGAGGCACAGCGGTGGGGTCGCTGCCTCACAGCTCCAGCGACCCTGGTTCGATCCTGACCTCGGGAGCTAGATAGGGCTCTTAAAGAAAGCGGAGTCAGGGGATATGGGGAGAAGGCAGGAACGGGGTACTGATTGGGGATGATCAGCCAAGATCACGGTGAATGGTGGTGCTGTCTCGAAGGGCCGAATGGCCTCCTCCTGCACCTATTGTCTATTGTCTATTGTCTATTGTACGGAGTTCGCACGTTCTCCCCGTGACCACTTGGGTTTTCTCCGGGCGCTCCGGTTTCTTCCCGCAGTCCAAGGACGTTCAGGTTTGTAGGTTAATTTGCTAGGTGTTGATGTAAAAATTGTCCCTAGTGTGAGTAGGGTGGTGTAGATGTGCGGGGATCGCTGGTCAGTGTGGACTCGGTGGGCCGAAGGGCCTGTTTCCGTGCTGTACCTCTAAAGGCTCTCGGAATGAATAGATCCTGCATCTCTAAACTAAACTAAACCTTGGGTGCCGTCTGTACAGAGTTTGTACGTTCTCCCCGTGACCGCGTGGGTTTTCTCCGGGTGCACCGGTTTCCTCCCGCACTCCAGAGACGTGCAGGTTTGTAGGTTAATTGCCTTGGGTAAAAATTGTAAATTGCCCTGTGTGTGTAGAATAGTGTTAAGGCCCTGTCCCACTTGGGCGACCTAATCCGCGAGTTCTGGCGAGTTTTGCCCTCGACACATACTCGCAGCATGGTCGACACGAGGTCCTAGGAGGTCTTCGTAACTCTCCTTCATGCTCGAGAGTGGTCTCTGCGAACTCGAGGCCTCAGCTAGGTCGCGGCGTATTTTTCAACAAGTTGAAAAATGCCCGCGAGTAAAAAAAGGTCGGCATGGAAAAAAATCGATACTTTTTTTACTCGTAGGTTTATCCGTAGTAGGTGGGCGCGTCACTCGTAGGTAATCGAGGGTAGTCGAAGGTGGTCGAAGGAGGTCGTCTTCACTCTCCACTATTCGGTGTCCAATTTTCCTGAAGTTAGTCGTAGCTAGTCGAAGCTGGACTTCAACACAGTCGAAGGAGGTGGAAGGAGGTCTTCAACGTAGTTGAAGGAGGTCTTCAACATGACATTTTTTCAAACTCTCCTAAACTCTTCTAAACTCGGTCGCCCAAGTGGGACAGCCCCTTTAGTGTACGGGGTGATGGCTGGGCAGCACGGACTTAGTGGGCCGAAGGGTCTGTTTCGGCGCTGTATCACTAAAGTCGAAAGTCTCTCAGACTGAGTAGGGACTGCAGGCTTCTGCGACTTTTGACAGACGTCTGACTTCCAAAGTTGTTCGAAGGAACCTCAGTTTGGTTTATTGTCACGCGTACCCAGGCGCGGCCAAAGGGTTTTTGTTGCGTGCTAACCAGTCGGCAGAACGACAATACACGATTACAGTCGATCCACTTCCAATGACCTGGAAATGGAAGAACTGAGTTCTCTTCTTGGTGTGTGTCGCAGAGACGCTGCCTGTCCCGCTGAGTTACTCCAGCATTTTTGTGTCTATCTTCGGTGTAAACCAGCGCCTGCAGTTCCTTCTGACGCATAACAAATGTGAGCATTGATAATAAAATTAATGCAGATGCTGAGAATCTGAAACAAAATCGGGTAAAACACTCAGCATGTCCGACAGCATCTGTGGAGAGGGGAGCGGACTTAATATTTAAGTTTGTACCTAGAGAGCATTGAACAGTCCAGCACAGGAACAGGCCCTTCAGCCCGCAATGTCTGTGTCGAACATATTACCAAGTTGTAGGTTAATTGTCTTCTGTAAATTGTCCCTAGTGTGTATTTAATTATTTAAATAGTGATAGGAGTTGAATTAGGCCATTCGGCCCATCAAATCTATTCTTCCATCCAATCACGGCTGATCTATCTCTCCCTCCTAACCCCATACTCCTGCCTTCTCCCCATACTCCCGTACTAATCAAGAATCTCTCTGCCTCTGCCTTGTAAATACCCATTGACTTGGCCTCCACAGCAGTCTGTGGCAATGAGTTCCACAGATTCACCACCCTCTGAACGGTCCTAGACACAGGATGCTGGAGTAACTCAGCGGGAGTTACCGGATCTCTGGAGAGAAGGAATGGGTGACGGTTCGGGTCGGGACCCTTCTTCAGACCTGACCCGACCCGAAACGTCACCCATTCCTTCTCTCCAGAGATGCTGCCTGTCCCGCTGAGTTACTCCAGCGTTTTGTGTCTTTCTTCGATTTAAACCAGCATCTGCAGTTCCTTCCTGCACATAGAAGAGTCACAGGTCTGAATAAGGGTCTCGGACCCGGAACTGATGTAGGGTCTGATGTAGGGTCTCGATCCAAAACGTCACCTATTTCTTTTACTCCAGAGATGCTGCCTCACCCGTTGAGTTACTCCAGCATTTTGTGTCTACCTTTAGTGTAAACCAGCATCTGCAGTCCTTTCCCACATAGAACAGTGCAGCATAGCCCAGAAGCAGGCCCTGTGGCCCGCACTATCTGTGCCGAACTCTGATGCCAAGCGAAACTAATCGCGTCTGCCTGCCATTGCAGTAACACAAACAAAGACTTGTCTCATCCCACGGTCATTCATTCCTCTCCCTGCTCCCATCGGGCTGAAGGTACAGGAAAAGACTCAGTAATAGCTTCTCCTCATCTGTTATAGAGTTTAATTTAGTTTAGTTTAGATATATATAAATATATATATATATATGAACTGTATTTCCGTGCTGTATCTCTCTCTCTCTCTCTCTCTCTCTCTCTCTCTCTCTCTCTCTCTCTCTCTCTCTCTCTCACTATATATACATATATACATATATATATATTTATGTAGGTAGACAAAATTGCTGGAGAAACTCAGCGGGTGCGGGCAGCACTATGGAGAGACAGAAATAGGCAACGTTTCGGGCCAAAATCCTTCTTCAGACTGATGGATTTATATATTTATATATATTTATGTATATGCATGTGTGTATGCATGGTTGTGTGTGTGGGGGTATTTAGTTTAGTTTTTTAGTTCAGATATAGCACGGAAACAGGCCCTTCGGCCCACCGAGTCCGCGCCGACCAGCGATCCCCGCACCCTAACACTATCCCACTCACACCAGGGACAATTTTACAATTTTGCGCAAGCCAATTAACCTACAAACCTGGACGTCTTTGGAGCGCGGGAGGAAACGGAGCACCCGGGCGAAACCCACGGGTCACGGGGAGAGCGCGCAAACTCCGTTCAGACAGCACCCGCGGCGGTCAGGATCGAACCTGGGACTCTGGCGCTGTGAGGCAGCAGCTCTGCCGCCGGATCATCGTGCTGGGCCAAGGAAACAACAAGGAGACCTGGAAAAAAGTTAAGGAAAATTTTGCTCCTCATGATAGGTGAACACGTATCAAGGCTGATAGATACAGGAGACAGGTCTGTCAGCACGCTCTGTGTGGGACAGCTTTATGAGTCCTCTTCGGAAACTTGGCCACAAACCTGATAGACACAAAATTGCTGGAGTAACTCAGCAGGACAGGCAAGCATCTCTGGAGAGAAGGAATGGGTGACGTTTCGGTATGAGACCTGTCCTGCCCCGCTGAGTACTCCAGCATTTTATGTAGGCCTATCTTCGGTTTAAGCCAACATTGCAGCCTCTTTCCTCCACACCTCCTCTGAAACACGTCTCCACAGCTTTCCAAGTCTGCCATGTCAGGGAGAGGAGGCGTTGTGTGTGTTGTGTATATATTTATGTTGTGTGTGTGTGTGTGTGTGTGTGGTGTGTGTTGTGTGTGTGTGTGTTGTGTGTGTGCGCCTGTGTGTGCATGTGTGTGTGTATATTTATGTATGTGTGTGTGTGTGTGTGTATATATTTAATGTATGTGTGTGTGTGTTTATGTCTGGTGTGTGTATGTATGTACGGTGTGTGTGTGTTTGCGTATATATTTATGTATGTGTGTGTGTATGTATGTATGTGTGTGTATGTGTGTGTGTGTGCATGTGTGTGTATATTTTATGTATGTGTGTGTGTGCGTGTGCGCATGTGTGTGTATATTTATGTATGTGTGTGTATATTTATGTATGTGTGTGTGTGCGTGTGCGCATGTGTGTGTATATTTATGTATGTGTGTGTGTATGTGTGTATGTGTGTGTGTACGTGTGTGCATGTGTGTGTATATTTATGTATGTGTGTGTGCATGTATGTATGTATGTGTGTGTGTACGTGTGTGCATGTGTGTGTATATTTATGTATGTGTGTGTGTATGTGTGCTGCGTGTGTATTATGTTTGTTTTTTATTTAAGATACAGCAGGCCCACGGAGTCCGCGCACGACCGGCGATCGCCGCACACCAACACTATCACACACACGCACCACACACATGCACGCACACACACACACACACACACACACACACACACACACACACACACACACACACACACACACACACACACACACACACACACACAACAATTTTTACAATTTTACCAAATCCAATTGACCTACAAACCTTTACGTCTTTGGAGTGTGGGAGGAAACCGGAGCACCCGGAGAAAACTCACGCGGGTCACGGGGTGAACGTACAAACTCCACGTTGTCAGGATGGAACCCGGGTCGCTGGCGCTGTGCGGATATGTGCCAGACGCGGGGAGGTGGGACCAGTGTAGCTGCGACATGTTGGCCAGTGTGGGCATGTTTAAGGATAAGGGGGAAGTCTTTTAGGACCGAGATGAGAAAATCATTTTTCACACAGAGAGTGGCGAATCTGTGGAATTCTCTGCCACAGAAGGTAGTTGGGGATAGTTAATTGGCTATATTTAAGAGGGAGTTAGATGTGGCTAAAGGGATCAGGGGGTATGGAGAGAAGGCAGGTACAGGATACTGAGTTGGATGATCAGCCATGATCACATTGAATGGCGGTGCAGGCTTGAAGGGCCGAATGCCTACTCCGCACCTATTTTTCTCTGTTTCTATGTTTCTATGTTGGGCCGAAGGGCCTGTTTCCACACTGTATCACTCTATGACTCTGAGCCTGCGATGCAGACCTGCAGACAGATGCATGGCCACGCACAGGTGCATCCGAGCGTACACACAGGGTCCGGAGATCGGGGCATTTTTAATCGAGATTTCGTGAACCTGCCATTGCAGTAACACAATCAAGACTTGTCTCATCCCCCGGTCATTCCTTCCTCTCCCTGCTCCCATCGGGCTGAAGGTACAGGAAAAAGACTCAGTAATAGCTTCTCCTTATCTGTTATAGAGTTTAATTTAGTTTATTTAGATATATATAAATATATATATATGAACTGTATTTTCATGTGTGCTGTCTCTCTCTCTCTCTCTCTCTCTCTCTCTCACTCCCTCTCTCCTCTCTCTCTCTCACACTATTATACATATATACATATATATATTTATAGGTAGACAAAAGTGCTGGAGAAACTCAGCGGTGAGGCAGCATCTATGGAGCGAAGAAAATAGGCAACGCTTCGGGCCAAAATCCTTCTTCAGACTGATGGATTTATATATTTATATGTATTTATGTATATGTGTGTATGTATGTATGCATGCGTGTGTGTGTGTGGGTGTATTTAGTTTTGTTTTTTAGTTCAGATATAGCACGGAAACAGGCCCTTCGGACCCACCGAGTCCGCGCCGACCAGCGATCCCCGCACCCTAACACTATCCCACTCACACCAGGGACAATTTTACAATTTTGCGCAAGCCAATTAACCTACAAACCTGGACGTCTTTGGAGCGCGGAGGGAAACCGGAGCACCGGGCGAAACCCACGCGGTCACGGGGAGAGCGCGCAAACTCCGTTCAGACAGCACCGCGGCGGTCAGGATCGAACCTGGGACTCTGGCGCTGTGAGGCAGCAGCTCTGCCGCCGGTCATCGTGCCGGGCCAAGGAACAACAAGGAGACCTGGAAAAAGTTAAGGAAAATTTGCTCCTCATGATAGGTGAACAGTATCAAGGCTGATAGATACAGGAGACAGGTCTGTCAGCACGCTCTGTGTGGGACAGCTTTAATGCAGTCCTCTTCAGAACACAAAGGTAGACAAAATTGCTGGAGTAACTCAGCGGGACAGGCAGCATCCCTGGAGAGAAGGAATGGGTGACGTTTCGGATCGAGACCCTGCTCCTGCCCCGCTGAGTTACTCCAGCATTTTAAGGCCTATCTTCGGTTTAAGCCAACAACTGCAGCCTCTTTCCTCCACACCTCCTCTGAACACGTTCTCCACAGCTTTCCAAGTCTGCCATGTCAGGGAGAGGAGGCGTTGATGTCCCTCTACGTGTCTCCGGCTCTGTTGGATGCTTTCACATCTGGCGCTGGCAGCAACGTGTGCCCGCCTTTGATATCACTCCCTCTGTTTGAAAGAGGAATCTCCTTTAGCCCACGCTCCCAATTACTCCCGAACTAACACTGTTGAACTCACGGGAAGGAGACCTTCAGTTGGAAACTTGGCCTCACAACACCTGTCAACCATTGTGAAGCAATGTTGGAACATGTGTGTCTATTAATATGTATGTGCGTGTGCACGCCTGTGTGTGTATGTGTGTCTGTGTGCACCTGTGTGTGTGTGTGTGTATATTTATGTATGTGTATGTGTATGTATGTGTGTGTGTGCGTGTGTGCCGCCTGTGTGTGTGTGTGTGTGTGTGTGTGTGTGTGTGTGTGTGTGTGTGTGTGGCGCTGTGTGTGGGCCTGTGTGTGCGCCTGTGTGTGCGTCTGTGTGTGCATGTGTGTGTGTAAATTTATGTATGTATGTGTGTGTGTGTATATATTAATGTATGTGTGTGTGTGTTTATGTTGGTGTGTGTATGTATGTACGGGTATGTGTGTGTTGTGTGTATATATTTATGTATGTGTGTGTGTGTATGGTATTGTATGTGTGTGTATGTGTGTGTGTGCATGTGTGTGTATATTTATGTTATGTGTGTGTGTATTGTGTGTGTGTGTATGTGTTGTGTGTGCATGTGTGTGTTATATTTTATGTATGTGTGTGTGCATGTATGTATGTATGTGTGTGTGTGTGTGCATGTGTGTGTATATTTATGTATGTGTCTGTATGTGTGCTGCGTGTGTATTATGTTTGTTTTTTAGTTTAGAGATTACAGCAGGCCCACGGAGTCCGCGCCGACCGGCGATCGCCGCACACCAACACTATCCTACACACGCACACACACACACACGCACGCACGCAACGCACGCACGCACGCACGCACGCGAACGCACGCACGCAACGCACGCACGCACGCACACACAACACGCACGCACACACCCCCCCTCCCCCGCACTGCCCCGAACTCCACAGGCTACACACACACACAGACACACACACACACACACAGACACACACACACACACACGCGACGCACGCGCACACACACACACACACACACACACACACACGCACGCACACACACACACCACAGACACACACACACACACACACACACACACACACACAGACACACACACACACACGCACGCACTGCGCACACACACACACACCACGCACGCACGCACGCACGCACGCACGCACGCACACACACACACACACACACACACACACACACACACACACACACCACACACACACACACACACACGCACGCACGCACGCACGCACGCACGCACGCACACGCACACAATTTTACACACACACACACAGACACACACACACACACACACACACACACACGCACGCACCGCACGCACGTACACACACACACCACGCACGCACGCACGCACACACACACACACACACACACACAAAATTTTTGTACAAATTTTACCAAATCCAATTGACCTACAAATCTTACGTCTTTGGAGTGTGGGAGGAAACGGAGCACCTGGAGAAAACCCGGCGGAGCCGCGGGGTGAACGTACAGACAAGCACCCGTTGTCAGGATGGAACCGGGTCGCTGGGTGCTGTGCGGATATGTGCCATGAGGCGGGGTGGTGGGACCAGTGTAGCTGGGACATGTTGGCCAGTGTGGGCATGTTTAAGGATAAGGGGGAAGTCTTTTAGGACCGAGATGAGAAAATCATTTTTCACACAGAGAGTGGCGAATCTGTGGAATTCTCTGCCACAGAAGGTAGTT
Organism: Okamejei kenojei; assembly: GCA_035221665.1. Lineage (NCBI taxonomy): Eukaryota > Metazoa > Chordata > Chondrichthyes > Rajiformes > Rajidae > Okamejei > Okamejei kenojei. The sequence continues at coordinate 9,165,702 of CM069167.1, forward strand.
GGGGATAGTTAATTGGCTATATTTAAGAGGGAGTTAGATGTGGCTAAAGGGATCAGGGGGTATGGAGAGAAGGCAGGTAAGGATACTGAGTTGGATGATCAGCCATGATCACATTGAATGGCGGTGCAGGCTCAAAGGGCCGAATGGCCTACTCCTGCACCTATTTCCTCTGTTTCTATGTTTCTATGTTGGGCCGAAGGGCCTGTTTCCACACTGTATCACTCTATGACTCTGAGCCTGCGATGCAGACCTGCAGACAGATGCATGGCCACGCACAGGTGCATCCGAGCGTACACACACAGTCCGGAGATCGGGGCATTTTTAATCGAGATTCGTGACCTGTTTTGCACTTGAAAAAGGACACTGGCGTTTTATGAATCCATATTTGAAATTCTAATAGCGGCTATTTCTGGCCGGTGTTATTTTAATCCTCTCCCTGTGGTGAACAAGGGTGCGGAGAATGAAAGGGACAGTGGAATAAATGAATAGCGGAGAATCGTGCGACTGAGGCAAACTGGATACCTCTCACTCACCCCGACCACGGAGCTTCGAAACATAGTAAATAGGTGCAGGAGGAGGCCATTCGGCCCTCCGAGCCAGCACCACCATTCAATGTGATCGTGGCTGATCATCCCCAATCAGTACCCCGCTCCTGCCTTCTCCCCCATATCCCTTGATTCCTTTCGCCCCAAGAGCGAGATCTAACTCACTCTTGTGAAAACATACTGCCCACTCATCCTCCGCCCCTTCTCCAGCCCTCGCACTCACTTCAAGCCTCATTGTCCCCTCACCCATGATATTTAACAAGACAGACACAAAAAAGCTGGAGGAACTCAGCGGGTCAGGCAGCATCTCTGGAGAGAAGGAATGGGAGCAAATGTGCGTGAATAGTAAGATTAAAGGAGAACTTACCAGTTTGAAGTTTGATCTTTATTTTATGAGGAGTTACGATGAGGGATTACGTGAAGACCCGCCAGCACGCACGCGCGACATTCTTCAAAGCAGCGGTGTGAAATCACAGATACCAGAGTTGACTAACATAGTAAGAGAAGAGAACTAGCATACCAGTTCACCTTTATAATAGAGGGTTTTGGGAGCGGAGGGCACGTAATCCCTCATTGTAACTCCTCATAAAATAAAGATCAAACTTCAAACTGGTAAGTTCTCATTTAATCTTACTATTTTACTTCGGAGTCACGTGAGTGACTACGTGAAGATTTCAAAGCTCTGCGATTTCATGCCCCGGAACGAGTCCATGCTCACACACTGCCATTACGAGAAATGGAGGCGTATGTTAACGTATTTCAGACATGAAACTGTGCTGAAAAACAAAAGGTATTTATTCCATAATACGAAACAATAATGCCCCTACATTGGGGAAATATATAAAACAGAAACTTAATATTTTTTCCGCCAAAAACGTCTCAGGTGCGGCCACGGGTTTATTGTAAAAACCGCTGAAAGGTTTTTTTCGTTACTCCAACCCGCTGTTGCAAGGATGTGGTCCATCGGAACTTCCATCATCCTTGCCGCTGATGTGGATGCAGCCCTGGTGGAGTGAGATTTAAACACGTTTAGTGTCCACCCCCGCTGCACCCAATACCACCCTTAACCATCTGGAAATGGTTTGCACGGTGACTCCATGGTGAGGGCGTTTGTGGCTAATGAGCAAAGCCCTCTCCGTGCCCCTGAGACTCTTAGTGACCTCTATGTAGCGTAAAAATGTGGGGTCACGATACTTAGATGGCACTCTACGGGGATAGGCCAGGAAATCCAATTTTTGGGCAGATGATCCAGGCCTGTCTTGCTTGAGTAACCCCTGTATAAAGAAAGTTACCTTGCTATTGGACATGTTCATGGCGTCCATACTTAACTTATGGAGGGACTGGACACCGTTTTGTTCCGTTACGAGTGCCCATCAAGCATGACCATTTTGTAGGTCAGTTTATCCAATGCAAGGCCAGTTATTGGTGCCCACCCTCGGAGCATGGTTAATACAATGCTGATATCCCAAGTCTGGGAATATCTGGGCCTGGGGGGATTTGAATTAAATATATCCCTCATTAATTTATACACCAGAGGGTGAGATCCCATTGTAAGGTGATCGCACCCTCGCCCAAGATAGTTAGATAGGGCACTCCTGGCGCAGTTGATGGCACTGTAGCTCAAACCCTCATCGAAATGAAGGCTTGCCAGGAACTCCAGCACTTCCGTGATGGTGGCTGTGCCATACGTGGTGTCCATTTTTGAGCAAAACACCTTCCACTTCTTCACGTATGCGAGGTATTGTCTTCTGGTGGACTCCCTGCACGATGCTGTGATGGCATTGATTGTTCGGTCCGAGAGTCCATAATCCAGAAATGGCCTTTTCAAATCCTGCAAACCCAACAGGTTTATCTGGTCATGGCACGGGTGACTCTCCCCTGTCACAGGGTGTACCAATAGACTCGGACGTTTATTAATTGGGATGCAAGGTTCTGTGGCCATGTCCAGTACCACAGGGAACCATGGCTGGAGTAGGCCAGTCGGGGACAACCAGAATGTCCGATGCGGAGTCTTGTCTAATTTTTTGCAAGACCCGACTGATGAGGCAGAAGGGGGGAAATGCATAGAAAAACAAATCCCCCCAGTGTAGCGAGAAAGCGTCCATCGCTACTGCCCCAAGGTCTGGTTCCCATGCAACATATGTTGATATTTGGTGATTGAGTCTGGGTGCAAAAAGGTCAATATCTGGTGTTCCATACCGATCTACAATGTCGGCAAACACTTTGCAGTCCAACATCCACTCGGTGTTGTCATTAAACTTGCGTGACCTAGTGTCCGCCACTGTATTTAGCCTACCTGGAAGGTAAGTGGCTGATATTCAAATGCTCCTTTCTAGGCACCAGTGCCAGATTGTATTGACCATTTCGTCACAGGATATCAACTTTATTCCACCAATATGATTGATATAAGCCTCCACAGTGGTAGTATCAATTTGTAAGCGTATGTGCAGATGGTGCATGTCCGAACAGGAAGCTCGGAGTCCATGAAATGCTCCCAGCATTTCTAGATAATTAATTCCTAGTGCCGGGAGTAGAGTTAATTCATGTGCACTCCATCTACCACCACAACTGGAGGTGGTATTAGTTGCTCCCCAACCTTTTGCGCTGGCATCAGTTTGTAGTATAACCGAGGGATTTGTGATAGTGATGGGGTTAGAGCAATGTCGAGCATTGTCTATCCACCATTGTAATTCCAATTTCGCTTTCCCTGGTAATTGCATTGGCCTGTCAAAAATGGCCCGCATGGTGTTTGAGAGCTGCTATTTTTGCCCTTTGTAAGTTTTGGTAATGTAGTGGGCCAAATTGTGTGGCTGGAAAGGCAGCCACTAACTTCCCAATCACTCTGGCTACTTGCCGAATAGATGGTTTCCTGATGCCAGGAAGGCTGTTGCATGCTTCTGTCAAGCCTGACGCTTTGTTTGGAGGCAAAGTGACAGACATATGAACAGAGTCAATTGTGAAACCCAAATAGTCCATAGTAGTAGAAGGCATCAATTTTGATTTATCTGGATGAATGACAAATCCCAGCTTTTGAAATAGGTGCTCGGTGGCTGAGACGGCCAGTTTGGCCAGTTTTTCCCACGATTAAAATATCATCGAGGTAAGCCATAACAATATGATTTTGTTTCCTGAAACACGCTAAAGCTGGTTTTAATAATTTGGTAACCAGTCTGGGCGCTGATGACAATCCATTAGGTCGTGCTTTGTACTGCCAGAGCTGCCCCATCCAGACAAATTTCAAATATCTGCGATAATCCTTGTCTATTGGTACTGAATAGTATGCATCCTTTAGGTCGATGCAAGCCATGAAGTACCTATTGGAAATTAGTTGTTTGGCCGTGATAAAGGTTTCCATTTTGAAGTGGACATACTGCACAAAAGTATTCAGTTCAGTCAAATCTATGATGATGCGGCATCCGCCGTTTTTTTTAGTTTTAGTGAAAATGTTCGATACGAACTCATGAGACTCTCTTTTAGTTTTCTCAATTACCCCTTTTGAATTTAGTCTTAGAAGTTCAGCATGACCTTCTGTCTTTTCTTTCTGTGAAAGTACGAATTTGCGACTAGGCGTATGCTGAACAGGGGAAGGGAGTTCGTGAACAAATTCAATTTTATATCCCTGAATACTTTCCAGTATGAAAGGATCAGAAGTTAAAGTGCTCCATGCATCCCGAAACAAGTGCAACCGTCCACCAACCCGTGAGGAGTTTAAACATGCGATGTTCATGAGGCAACCAGACCCACCTACCTCCATGATTACCGGTGGTGCTGCGTTGGTTTCCTCTGTCCTTGTTTCTTGTGGTGTGGAGGCGCTGTGGTGTGGGGTTGGCGCATCTTCCAAGAAGGCCGTGCTGGGCCATGGTCTAAAAAAGACCGTTGAGCAGGTTGTCCGGCCTTCGAGCTTTCACCAGCAGGTGGTCTATCGCTGTAGCGTTGTCTGCTGGTGGATGCATAGGGGTGCTGCCGCCGCTGGTATGGGCACTTGGTATCATGCCAATAGCTCTCGCCTCCTCATCGAGGTCTTTGACCTGCTTCGGCAGGTTGTCCCCAAATAGCAATGTTGGCGGCTGTGCACTGCTGGGTCTGCACAACCCCGCGAACTTGGGGTTGAGTGCAGGCCGGATGACGCTCTTCCTGTAACTGTTGATCTCGTATTGAGTGTTACATAAGAGAGCTAGCGCGTGCTGCAGCTCCTCCGGCATATCAACTCCATCCACTGTTCTGGCAACGGCCGTAATCCCCGCAGCCAGCAGTTTAAGGATTTTCTGGAGCTTGACCTCTTGGCTCCTTATCCCAGGGCTCATGTTACCCCCAAATGGGGTTGTTAACAGCAGGCACATTGAGGGAGATGCAATTCTCCGGAGCTAGGTACTTTGCTGCCGTATCATTGATGGCTTGCTCTTGTAGTTGGTTTGTCGCCATGTAATTGATACTGGCTGCCAACTTGGGATGTAACGGCAGCCCTTTTTGGGTAGGCAATGCAAATTTAGAGAACATACCCAAGAGCTCCTCTTCTGGCACCTCTAGCATTGTCGTATCTTCAGGCATGCCCCCCACCTTCAGAGTCAGCCCAGTTCTGACTCCTAATGCTCCCCTGCGAAGAGGGTGAGACATTTGCCAGTCCTGTAAAGGTCTGCTAGGAGACCCACTGTGACTCTGCCCCCGCTGCAGCAGGTCACGCTGGAGCCACTGCTCCACCATCCGCTCCAGGCGGGACAGTCGACCGCCGTCGCTTCCCGCGAGCGGGGAGTCCTCCGGTCCGGACTCAGCCGAGTCAGCGCACCTGCCCGACTTCCGGGTGGATTTGCCGCCAGTCCCAGGCGCTCCTGCGGCCTGTAGCGGTGTGAGGTCGGGGGCTGCGGTTTGAACCAGCAGCTCAGGGGAACTCGGACGCCGCTGGCTGCCTCCTTCCTCAGCAGCAACTTTAGCAGCGGCTCTTCTCGATTTTCCGGACTCCATGGTGCACTCTGAAAAACAACAGCACACAGAGCCAACAGATTGGTGAGTACTTACCTGCGGGCCGTTTTCAAACTTGCGCTGGAGGAGCGGCGCTCCTCCTGCCTGTCGCTTCGCAATGCGTTCGACGATATGTCGCGCATGCGTGCTGGCGGGGTCTTCACGTAGGTCACAACAAGTCACTGTGCCATCAGAGCTGGCGTGTGGCGGTGGATGTGGACGTGGATTGGGGACAGGAACAGGACTGTGGGGGGGGGGGGGGGGGAGGGCAGGATTGAAGAAGGGCCTCGACCCGAAACGTCACCCATCCCCTCTCTCCAGAGTAGCTGCCAGTCCCATTGAATTACTCCAGCTTTTTTAATGTCTATCTCTGACGTAAAACAGCATCTGCAGTTCCTTCCAACTCTAAAATCTGGAATGTGGACTTATCTTAGGTACATGGTGCCTAATGCCCCTGTCCCACATTGGAAACCTGAACGGAAACCTCTGGAGACTTTGCGCCCCACCCAAGGTTTCCGTGCGGTTCCCGGAGGTTTTTGTCAGTCCCCCTAATGGTCGAAAGTGGTTTCCGTTTTAAAAATCGGTAATTTTTTAGTCGAAGCCGGTTGAAGGTGGTTGCCGGAGGACAGAAACCTCCGGGAACCGCACGGAATCCTTGGGTGGGGCACAAAGTCTCCAGAGGTTTCCGTTCAGGTTTCCTAAGTGGGACAGGGGCATAATAGTCTACTCTTGCCATTGTTTCTAGTGTCCTCTAACATATATACAATGCCTATACTCCGAAATGTGAATCTATTCACCCTGAGATCTGTCTTGTTATTTTTAATCAGTGCCCCTGATTTATTTTTGTCTGATTGCTTTAAATTATATTTTATGACAACGTTTTGTGTGAGTGCTAACGATCTTTTAATTAAATTCTATCATTACGCACATATTTGTGTGGCAGGTTGAATAAGAGGTCTTGATTATTATTTTTTACGATGAAGTATGAAGTTAATTTTATATCTATTTTTTTAGATATCCCGGAGTACAAAGAAAGGTGATGAATGTTTAAAAGTTTATTTTTGAAATGTGGGACTGGGAGCATTTATTTCCACACCCTTTGCTGGAACATCAGAGCAGAAGTAGGCCATTCGGCCCATCGAGTCTACTCCGCCATTCAATCAGGGCTGGTCTTGCTCCAGTTAAGTCGTGAAGATTTTCTTTCTTCAGTTGAGTTAAGGCTAGAATGTAAAGCTGCAGCTAATGGCATTGGGAACAAGGTGGATGGAGGATCTTATAGAAACATATACAATTATAAAAAGGACTGGACAAGCTAGATGCAAGGACAAATGTTCCCAATGTTGGGCGAATCCAGAACCAGGGGCCACTGTCTTAGAATAAAGGGGAGGCCATTTAAGACTGAGGTGAGAAAAAACGTTTTCACCCAGAGATTTATGGAATTCCCTGCCACAGAGGGCAGTGGAGGCCAAATCACTGGATTGATTTAAGAGAGAGTTAAGGGCCTGTCCTACCAGCATCCGACTCCATGCGGTGAGCGCGATCAAACCGGCAGCGGGGGCCGCGCGGAGGTGGGGTGAGTGGCGCAACGCGGCGCAAAGTGAGGCGAACTTGGAGCGAAGTCTTAAAGGTAAGTTCGCCAGGACAGAGAGGGACACACAGAGAGGGGCACAGAGGCACACACAGAGAGGGTCACGGAGGCACCTACAGAGAGGGTCACGGAGGCACGACGTCGAGGCGGTGTGCAATGTGTCGAGGCGACTGCGAGCCGACAAGCCGTTGCCGCGCGGAATTTTTGAACATGGCCAGTTTTTCGGAGCCCCGCGCGATGTCGGGACGAACTCCGCACAATTCCGCACGGCTCCGGCGATCGAAGTGGGACCGGCCCCGCGACGCCGGACGGCTCAAGCGACCACGTTAGGTCGCGCTCATCGCATGGAGTTGCACGCTGCTGGGACAGGCCCTTTAGATAGAGCTCCAGGGGCGAGTGGAATCAAGGGATATGGGGAGAAGGCAGGCACGGGTTATTGATTGGGGACGATCAGCCATGGTCGCAATGAATGGCGGTGCTGGCTGGAAGGGCCGAATGGCCTCCTCCTGCACCTACTTTCTATGTTTCTATGTAATGCTAGCCAAAAGTGCAGTACGAACAATTAAAAAATATATATATTTAAAAATAGACTTTATTCAGGTAATAAATATATACAATATATGAACTGTACAAATACCCCATCCAACGATCTCATAGGCTATGCATACATTCAATACAGTTTCACAATTTTACCCCACACCCTTTGCCACTCATGTGACCCACTGGCGTGGAATCCCTTCCCTTGTTTTAAGGGGCGTCTCCTCCACACCCTGCCCCCCATGTCCCGCATCGGAAGGGCCCTAGACTGTGGTCCTCCCCCACCGAGCCTTGGCGTTGGCTGCACCGAGCCTCTAATTTCATTCATGGTCAGACAATGCTGACTCGTCATTTTTCTCAAGAAGGAACTGCAGATGCTGGAAAATCGAAGGTGGACACAAATGCTGGAGAAACTCAGCGGGTGAGGCAGCATCTATGGGGCGAAGGAAATAGGCGACGTTTTAGTCCGGGTGTCAGGGGTGAAGGCAGGAGAATGGGGTTCTGAGGGAGAGATAGATCAATCGTGCCGGTGCCGAAAACAACCTCACTGCGGCGAGCCTCAACGACTTCCGCCCAGTTGCACTCGCTAACCCAGTTACATCGCCAAGTGCTTCGAGAGGCTGGTCCTGGCACACCCCAAAGGCTGCCGACCGCCTTCGCCCCATAGATGCTGCCGCACCCGCTGAGTTTCTCCAGCACTTTTTTTGTGTAAACCCTCGATTTGCCACCCTCTGTGGTTCCTTCTTTAACACCTCAAAGGCTGCCTACCCCCCCCCCCCGCACTGGACCCCCGATCAGTTTGCCTACCGCAAGAACAGGGGTACGGAGGATGCCATCCCAACGGCGCTCCACTCCGCCCTCTCCCACCTCGACAACGTGAGAATGCCGTTCATCCACTATAGCTCAGCATTCAACACCATTATCCCCTCCAAACTGATCCCCAAACTCAGCGACCTGGGCATCGACCCCTCCCTCTGCAACTGGATACTGGACTTTCTAACCAACAGACCCCAGTCTGTTAGGCTAGACAACCACGCCTCTTCAACCCTCACCCTGAACGCCGGCGTACCCCAGGGCTGCGTGCTGAGCCCCCTCCTCTACTCCCTCTTCACCTACGACTGCACACCTGTACATGGTACCAACACCATCATCAAGTATGCAGATGATACAACGGTGATTGGCCTCATCCGCGACAATGATGAGTCGGCCTACAGGGAGGAGGTCCAGCTCCTAGCAGCATGGTGCGCTGACAACAACCGGGCCCTTAACTCCAAGAAGACCAAGGAGCTCATTGTGGACTACAGAAGGTCTAGGGGCTGCACGCACCCCCCCCCCCCATCCATATTAATGGGACGGAGGTGGAACGTGTTTCCAGCTTCAGGTTTCAGGGGGTCAACATCTCTGATGACCTCTCTTGGGCCCACAATACCTCAACACTGGTCAAGAAGGCTCACCAGCGTCTCTTCCTCCTGAGGAGACTAAAGGAGGTCCATCTGCCTCCCCAGATTCTGGTGAACGTCTACCGCTGCACCATCGAGAGCATCCTTTACCAACTGTGTCACACGGTATGGTGTGGCAACTGCTCTGTCTCCGACCGGAAAGCACTGCAGAGGGCGGTGAAAACTGCCCAACGCATCACCGGTTCCTCACTCCCCCCCCCAATTGAGTCCCCCGAGGCTGTTACACAACTTAACTCCGCACCATTGCCAGTACCACCCCCCCCCCCCCCCCCCCGGACACTCCTTCCCCCAGTATAATTGCACTCCTGATACTGTTTGTACATATATATATTTTACTGTTCATTATTCTATGTTCGCTCTTCTGGGTGAGATGCCCGACTGTATTTTGTTGTCTCTGTACTGTACACTGCACAATGACAATTAAAGATTGAATTGAAATTGAATTGAATTGGAATAGATCAGCCATGACTGAATGGTGGGGTAGATGATGGATCAAATGGCCTAATTCTGCTCCTATCGCTTACGCCCTTGCGAAACGAATGTTTAAAAGCATCCGAGAGCTGTCTACTGCCTCCAGTCACGACCGCGAGACTTACCAGGAGGTTTTAACCCTGTACGATCGCCCCTAAAGCCTTTACAAGTGGGGCTTTTTTAATTTCAAATTACACGTCATTCAAACAGATTTGAAGTGTATAACATTGAAGATTGAAGGGTCAAGGTGTTATTGCGGGCACGGCGGTAGAGTGGCTGCCTCACAGCGCCAGAGACCCGGGTTCCATCCTGACTACAGGTGCAGTCTGCATGCAGTTTGTACGTTCCCCCCCTGACCCGCGTGGGTTTTCTCCGGGCGCTCCGGTTTCCCCCCACACTCCGAAGACGTGCGGGTTTGCAGGTTGATTGGCTTTGGTTAAGTTCTATGTTGTCCTCGTGCCCCCGTCCCACTTAGAAAACCTGAACGGAAACCTCTGGAGACTTTGCGCCCCACCCAAGATTTCCGTGCGGTTCCCGGAGGTTCCCGCAGGTTTTTGTCAGTCTCCCTAATGGTCGAAAGTGGTTTGCGCTTCTTCGCTGGGACATAGAAGGTGAAGCGGAAACCACTTTCGACCATTGGGGAGACTGACAAAAACCTCCGGGAACCGCACGGAAACCTTGGGTGGGGCGCAAAGGCTCCAGAGGTTTCCGTTCAGGTTTCCTAAGTGGGACAGGGGCTTAAGTGGGACAGGGGCATTAGTGTGTGTGTGTGTGTGTGTGTGTGTGTGTGTGTGTGTGTGTGTGTGTGTGTGTGTGTGTGTGTGTGTGTGTGTGTGTGTGTGTGTGTGTGTGTGTGTGTTGTGTGTGTGTGTGTGTGTGTGTGTGTGAGTGTGTGTGTGTGTGTGTGTGTGTGTGGTGTGTGTGAGTGTGTGTGTGTGTGTGAGTGTGTGTGAGAGTGTGTGTGTGTGTGTGTGTGTGTGAGTGTGTGTGTGTGTGTGTGTGTGTGTGTGTGTGTGTGTGTGTGTGTGTGTGTGTGTGTGTGAGTGTGTGTGTGTGTGTGAGTGTGTGTGTGTGTGTATGTGTGTGTGTGTGTGTGTGAGTGTGTGTGTGTGTGTGTGTGTGTGTGTGTGTGTGTGTGTGTGTGTGTGTGTGTGTGTGTGTGTGTGTGTAGGATAGTGTTAAGGGTACACGGTGATCGCTGGCCAGCACGGACTCGGTGGGCCGAAGGGCCTGTTTCCGCGCTGTATCTCTAAAGTAAACTGTCCGTAAGGTGGCTAAAGCACCTAGTGGTCATCCCCAAGAATACCAAATGTCTCTTGTAGTGAAAAACCTCAGGGATTGTAACATCCGGCCCTACTATTCAATCTGGTAGGCACACTGCTTCTTATTGCCTCAGGGCTACTCAACCTCAATGGATGACAAAGCAGCGAATATTTAGTTAGTCAATCTGGTATAGAGCGTTCTGCCGTTCCCAAGAATGATCACGTTTGAGGTGTATGTCTGGGAGCTATAATAACCACTTGTCCCTTTTTTCTTTCTAAGGCTGCAGTTCCCGTGCATCCACTTGTAAACCAAATTAAACACACTTATTTCCTTTTTCATTTCACGTTCTGACTGCTGGAACTCACTTGAGTGGCCCAGCTAGCGGTTACGTTTAGTTTCGAGATGCAGCGCAGAAACAGGCCCTTCGGCCCACCAGGTCCGTGCCGACCAGCGATCATCTCCGCACTCCAACACGATCCCACACGCACTGGGGACAATTTACACTTGCACCAAGCCAATTAACCTACGAGCCTGCAGGTCTTTGGGGCGTGGAAGGCAACTGAAGATCTCGGAGAAAACCCACGCGGGTCACGGGGAGAGCGTGCAAACTGCGTGCAGACGAGCGCCTGTAGTCAGGATCTAACCGGACGCTGTAACCCACAATCCTGTACGTCTTTGGAGTGTGGGAGGAAATTTTTTACATTTATCCCGAATGGCCTACTCCTACACCTATTGTCTACTGTCTATAATCTCTAAACTGAACTGGAATTAATTGTATGGGAGGGTCTTAGCATTGGGAAACAGATGAGGGAGGAGAGAGAGAGAGAGAGAGAGAGAGAGAGAGAGAGAGACAATGGACAGCACACATACTGTAATTATATGACTGAGAATGTGTTCTCGGCAGGACATGAGTGGACCAGATGGGTTTTACAACAACCCCGGTAGTTTCAGCATTTCATTCCAGGCAATCTAATTAAAGAGTTTCAGAACAGTCGCTATCTTCCAGAGTGAATCATCTTCAGAACGGGCGACCTTGACCGACCCATCAGTAGCAGGTTAACAGCGCCACACAGCACCATCAGAGAGCATCGGAAACAAAGTCCAAATCCCTTTATCTCTCGCAGACGTTCAAAGAGTCAAGAGGTAGCAGATTTTCTATTGTCTGGCTTAGAGATGCAGAGTGGAAGCAGGCCCTTCGGCCCAGCGAGTCCTTGCCGGCCAGCGGTCACTCTGCACGCTAGTGATCTATCCTACACGTCACAGCACCAGAGACACGGGTTCGATCCCGACTGCGGGCGCTGTTCGTACGGAGTTGGTACGTTCACCTTGCAACCGCGTGGGTTTTCTCCGGGTGCTCCGGTTTCACACACCAAAGACGTGCAGGTCTGTTGGTTACGTAGAAACAGAGAAAATATGGGCAGGAGGAGGCCATTCAGCCCTTCGAGCCAGCACCGCCATCCATTGTGATCATGGCTGATCGTCCCCAATCAATAACCCGTGCCTGCCTTCTCCCCATATCCCTTGACTCCACTAGCCCCTAGAGCTCTATCTAACACTCTCTAAAATCCATCCATAGACTTGGCCTCCACTGCCCTCTGTGGCAGGGAATTCCACAAATTCACAACTCTCTGGGTGAAAAAGTATTTTCTCACCTCAGTCTTAAATGAACTCCCCTTTATTCTAAGACTGTGGCCCCTGGTTCCGGACTCGCCCAACATTGGGAACATTTTTCCTGCATCTAGCTTGTCCAGTCCTTTTATAATCTTATTTGTTTCTATAAGATCCTTCTAAACTCGAATGAATACAAGCCTAGTCTTTTCAATCTTTCCTCATATGACAGTCCCGCCATCCCAGGGATCAATCTGGTGAACCTACGCTGCACTGCCTCAATCACAAGGATGTCCCTCCTCAAATTAGGAGACCAAAACTGGACGCTAGTTCTATCCTACACGTCAGGGGTCAACAATGAACCTGCAAGCCTGCACGCCCTCAAACCGCGTGGGTTTTCTCCGGGTGCTCCGGTTTCACACTCCAAAGACATGCAGGTCTGTTGGTTAAGTGGAATCGTAGAAAATAGGTGCAGGAGTAGGCCATTCGGCCCTTCGAGCCTGCACCGCCATTCAATATGATCGTGGCTGATCATCCTAAATCCTGCTTTCCCCCCCATATCCCTTGATTCAGTTAGCCCTAAGAGCTAAGTCTAACTCTCTCTTGAAAACATCCAGTGAATTGGCGCCCACTGGCAGGGAATTCCACAGATTCACAAACTCTCTGGGTGAAAAAGTTTGTTTTCCTCATCTCAGTCGTAATTGGCCATTGTTTAAGGAGGACAATACTCAGCCAGAAGCCAGCATAGGATTGTTTTATTTTTCCCCTCATCAATCAAGTCTCGCTCCCACAGTCTGCCAGCCAGTCGGCATTTGAGCCAAACCACAGGTGACACCTGGTTGCTAGGCTTCACGCAAGGATGCGTGATGTTCTCTCTGGCATCTCATGGAGTCATAGAGTGACGCAGCGTGCAAACAGGCCCTCTGGCCAACACCGGCCAACGTGTCCCAGCTGCACCAGCCCCACCTCACCCGCATTTGGTCCATATCTCTCCAAAACCTGTCCTGTCCACGTAGCTGTCTAACTGTTCCTTCAAACGTTGGGATAGTCCCTGCCTCAACGACCTCCTCTGGCCGCTGGTTCCATACAGCCCCATCTGGGTCAGGGATCAGGGAAACGAGAGATATAGACGGTGATGTGGAGAGATAAAGAACAAAGAATGAAAGATGTGCAAAAAAGTATCGATGATAAAGGGAACAAGCCGTTGTACGCTGTTTGTGGTGTGAAAATGAGAAGCTAGTGCGACTAGGGTGGGGGATGGATAGAGAGAGAGAGAGAGAGAGAGAGAGAGAGAGAGAATGCCGGGGCTACCTGAGGTGAGCAAAATCAATATTCATACCACTGGGCTAAAGGGAATACCATTCAATGCAGGATGAAGTCCGATTAAAGATGTTCAACGGTCTCTGCAGTGAGGTAGGTGTTAGCTGAGGTCTAGGTGAAAATGAGTTACAGACAATGAGATTCGACAGGATGATGAACTGAATGTGGCAGGAAAAGACGTGGGGGGGGGGGGGGGGGGGGAGGGGGGGGAGCTCTATAATTATGAATGAATGAATATATGAATGAATGAACACTTTATTGTCACATGTCACTGGTCAAAGTGAAATTCTTTGCTTGCACAACCAAGGTATGCAAATAGTCGCTACATAAAGGGCATGGACAAAATTACAAAGTATCCCGTGGCAGATCCCCCTCGCCGTCCCCCTCCCTCACAGCGGTCCCCCCGGCACCGGGTCCTCCCGAGTTCCTTCCCCCGCCAGCGGCGTCCCCGCGACCACGTGGTCCGTCCTCGCCAGTCGGTCCGCGCCCTCATCGACCGCCCCACTAACGCTCCAAAGCGGTATAACTACAAAGTGCTTGAGAAGGAACTGCAGGTGCTGGAAATTCGAAGGTAGACAAAAGTGCTGGAGAAACTCAGCGGGTGCGGCAGCATCTATGGAGCGAAGGAAATGGGCGACGTTTCGGGCCGAACCCTTCTTCAGACTGATGTGAGGGTGGGGGCGGGAAGAAGAAAGGAAGAGGTGGAGCCAGTGGGCTGAGGGAGAGCTGAGAAGGGGAGGAGAAAGCAGGGACTACCTGAAATTGGAGAAGTCAATGTTCATACCGCTGGGGTGTAAACTGCCCAAGCGAGATATGAGGTGCTGCTCCTCCAATTTACGGTGTTCCTCACTCTGGCCATGGAGGAGGCCCAGGACAGAAAGGTCGGATTGGGAATGGGAGGGGGGTTTGAAGTGCTGAGCCACCGGGAGACCAGGTTGGTTATTGCGGACCGAGCGAAGATGTTCGGCGAAGTGGGACTGTCATATGAGGAAAGATTGAAAAGACTAGGCTTGTATTCACTGGAGTCTAGAAGGATGAGGGGGGAGGGGGGGGGATCTTATAGAAACATATAAAATTATAAAAGGACTGGACGAGCTAGATGCAGGAAAAATGTTCCCAATGTTGGGCGAGTCCAGAACCAGGGGCCACAGTCTTAGAATAAAGGGGAGGTCATTTAAGACTGAGGCGAGAAAAAAGAATTTCACCCAGAGAGTTGTGAATTTGTGGAATTCCCTGCCACAGAGGCCAAATCACTGGATGGATTTAAGAGAGTTAGATAGAGCTCTAGGGGCTAGTGGAGACAAGGGATATGGGGAGAAGGCAGGCACGGGTTATTGATAGGGGATGATGAATGGCGGTGCTGGCTCGAAGGGCCGAATGGCCTCCTCCTACACCTATTCTCTATGTTTCTATGAAGCGATCGCCAAGCCTGTGCTAGGTCTCACCGACAAAGTGTCCTTGGGAAGAGGACCCCTCTGATCTGAATAGCTGCCAACAGGCGAGATTGCCCGAAAAGAACTGTCGGAGATATCGCGCTTTGGATCCCAAATTATTCCCCGCGCATCAAAATGAATATTATCTTGGAAATAAATAGCTAATCATGAGGCTCAGCAAATTGACACCTCTTCAGAACGAGATTTACTT
Organism: Okamejei kenojei; assembly: GCA_035221665.1. Taxonomy (NCBI): domain Eukaryota; kingdom Metazoa; phylum Chordata; class Chondrichthyes; order Rajiformes; family Rajidae; genus Okamejei; species Okamejei kenojei. Next base: position 9,181,094 of record CM069167.1, read on the forward strand.
CAAGAAAGACAATGGCCCTGATTGAACTGTAATTGAGTTCATTGGTATCATTAGATTAGTATCTTGTCAATTCTTTCCTGAATCATTTTCAGCAGTTCCTCTTAAAAGGGCAATTTTGTTTCTGAGAGATGTTATTTGCTTTTCCATTCAGGGCATATTCTCTCAATACCGCGGGTTGTCTTGGATTAGATTCAGCTCTTCGGGCGAAAGGAATCAGTAAGTAGGTTTATTGGCCAAGTGTTCACATACAAGGAATTTGCCTTGGTGCTCCGCCCACAAGTAACAACATGACATACAGTCTGAAGAAGGGTTTCGGCCCGAAACGTCGCCTATCTCCTTCGCTCCTTAGATGCTGCTGCACCCGCTGAGTTTCTCCAGCCTTTTGTGTACCCACATGACATGCAGTGACAGTTACGAATGACTCAGAAACCAGTAAACATTAATAATAATAAAACATTAATGATAAAACACCATTGATCAAGCATGTGAACCAACAAAATACCAGGTCAAAGGGAGGCTACAGATTTTTGGCTGTTGAGTGGAGCAACTACTCGTGGATGAAAACTGTTTTTATGTCTGGCTGTGGCGGCTTTGACAGTCCGGAGTCGCCTTCCGGAGGGAAGTGATTCAAAGAGTTTGTGGCCAGGGTGAGAGGGGTCAGAGATGATCTTGCCCACTCGCTTCCTGGCCCTTGCAGTGTAGGGATATGGGGGGAAAAGCAGGAACGGGGCACTGATTTTAGACGATTAGCCATGATCATATTGAATGGCGGTGCTGGCTCGAAGGGCCGAATGGCCTACTCCTGCACCTATTGTCTATGTTTCTGGCAGGATTGCCAGAAAAGAGCTGATGGAGACATCGAGCCTATATTTCTACCTGTTTAGTTTAGTTTTTAGCTTGGAGATATGTTTTTGGAGTGTGAGAGAAAACCTGAGCACCCGGAGAAAACCCACGCAGTCTTTAAACTTTAGACTTTGGAGGAAACAGGCCCTTCGGCCCACTGAGTCCATGCCGACCAGCGATCCCCCGTGCACTAATTCTACTCTACACACAAGGGACAATTTACAGAAGCCAATTAGCCCACAAACCTGCACGTCTTTGGGATGTGTGAGAAAACCAGAGCACCCGGAGAAAACCCACCTGGTCACAAACCCACCTGGGAGAACGTGCAAACTCCGTGCAGACAGCACCCCATACGTTAACCCAATCATCCCCGGGATCATTCTCGTAAACCTCCTCTGGACCCCCTCCCGCGCAGGCACATCTTTCCTCAGAGTTAGGTGACGGGGGAACGTGCAAACTCCACGCAGGCCGCACCCGGGGTCAGCATCGAACCGGGGTCTGTGACTCGGTGAGGCAACAGAAACTAAACTAAACCGAGGGAGACTTGGGCGGGGAGTGGACGGGAAAGTGGGACAACGTAGAACCAGTGTGAGCGGGCGATCGCTAGTCGGCGTGGGCTCGGTGGGCGGGAGGGCATGGGGAGAATGTGCGAACTCTGCACCAAAGATCATGGAGAGGAATTAGTCTCTGTTTTCGCATTGTATCTCAAAAGCTGAGAGAATGGAGCAGCTGGGCTTGTACACTCTGGAGTTTAGAAGGATGAGAGGGGATCTCATTGAAACATATAAGATTGTTAAGGGTTTGGACACGCTAGAGGCAGGAAACATGTTCCCGATGTTGGGGGAGTCCAGAACCAGGGGCCACACAGTTTAAGAATAAGGGGTCGGCCATTTAGCAACGGAGACGAGGAAACACTTTTTCTCACAGAGAGTGGTGAGTCTGTGGAATTCTCTGCCTCAGAGGGCGGTGGAGGCCGGTTCTCTGGATACTTTCAAGAGAGAGCTAGATAGGGCTCTTAAAGATAGTGGAGTCAGGGAGATATGGGGAGGCAGGAACAGGGCACTGATTGGGGATGATCAGCCATGATCACAGTGAATGGCGGTGCTGGCTGGAAGGGCCGAATGGCCTCCTCCTACACCTATTGTCTATTGTCTATTGTCTAAATGACTGCACTTCCAACAGACGTCATGGACTGTTGATGCTCTGTGAAGCCCTGGAAGGGACTGTATTGATATTCCAACATTTTCCCTCCACGGATCAGACGTCCCTATTATTCACCAACTCGTGAATTAAACCGCTGCGCTCCCACAGACACCTGACTTCAAAGCCCTTCATTATATCTCAGTGTAGTGCATTGAGATGGTCCTGATTAGCACCCCATCCATGCAGGATCTTCCCTTCATCTCCTCATGTTTAATGTTTTTCTCACAGGATCGGAGCTGGTGGTACTTGCCTGTGGCCGGATTAACTTTCTGAAATGTGCCCTTTTGCAATGCAAGATCGCCTCTTCAAAGTGAACAAACGTTGCTTCCTGGCTGGAGGTGCAGCGGTAGAGATGCTGGCCTGCAGCGCTTACAGAGACCCGGGCTCGATCCCGACTACTGGTGCTGTCTGTACTGAGTTTGCACGTTTTCTTCCGACATCTTCGCTTTCCTCCCACGCTCCAGAGACCTACAGGTTTGTAGGTTTGAGAAAAACTGCAGATGCCGGTAAAATCGGAGGTCGACACAAAATGCTGGAGAAACTCAGCGGGTGAGGCAGCATCTGTGGAGCGATGCATTTGTTTAGAGTCTGTAACAAGTAAAATGGATAGGGGAGAGCCAGTGGATGTAGTGAATCTCGACTTTCAGAGAGTCCCACACAGGAGATTAGTGGGCAAAATTGAGCCGATTGGCGAACCCAATTCCTTCTCTCCATAGATGCTGCCCGACCCGCTGAGTTTCTCCAGCGTTTTGCCACAAAACCATGAAGGCCGTGCGGTTCTGTATTGGAGAACTCAAAAAGCTGTAGATGATGGAAATCTGAGATAGAAACAGAAAATGCTGGAGAAACGCGACACATCAATGGACAATAGACAATAGGTGCAGGAGGGGGCCATTCGGCCCTTCCAGCCAGCACCGCCATTCAATGTGATCATGGCTGATCATCCCCAATCAGTACCCCGTTCCTGCCTTCTCCCCATATCCCCTGACTCCGCTATCTTTAAGAGCCCTATCTAGCTCTCTCTTGAAAGCATCCAGAGAACCGGCCTCCACCGCCCTCGGAGGCAGAGAATTCCACAGACTCACCACTCTCTGTGAGAAAAATTGTTTCCTTGTCTCCGTTCTAAATGGCTGACCCCTTATTCTTAAACTGTGGCCCCTGGTTCTGGACTCCCCCAACATCGGGAACATGTTTCCTGCCTCTTGCGTGTCCAAACCCTTAACAATCTTATATGCTTCAATGAGATCCCCTCTCATCCTTCTAAACTCCAGAGTGTACAAGCCCAGTCCCTCCATTCTCTCAGCATATGACAGTCCCGCCATCCCGGGAATTAACCTTGTAAACCTACGCTGCACTCCCTCAATGGCAAGAATGTCTTTCCTCAAATTAGGGGACCAAAACTGCACACAATACTCCAGGTGTGGTCTCACTAGGGGCCTATACAACTGCAGAAGGACCTCTTTGCTCCTATATTCGTCTCCTCTTGCTATAAAGGCCAACATGCCATTCGCTTGCTTCACTGTGAGGCAACATCTGAGGAGGAAAAACAGAATCAACACTGAATAAGGGTTTTGACCTGAAACGTCACCTATTCCTTTCCACCTGAGATGCTGCCTGACCCGCTGAGCTTTATATATCTATTTCAGATCAACAACCTGACATCAGAAAAATTCCACTGAAGTCCCTCCACACAGAAGCCCCTGATTTGCTGAGTTTTAGTTTAGAGATACAGCGCGGAAACAGGCCCTTCGGCCCACCGGGTCCGCGCCGACCAGCGATCCCCCGCACACTAACGCTGTCCCACACGCACCAGGGACAATTTGACAATTAATACCAGGCCAATAGCCTACAAACCTGTAGGTCTTTGGAGTGTGGAGGAAACCGGAGCATGGAGAAAAGCCCACCAGGTCACGGGGAGAATGTACAGACTGCGCACCGCAAAAATCACAGAACGGGATTAGTCAATGCCAAAAATCAATAAAGGCAGAGACTTCAGTTCATAATATACCGTTGAATCTGGCTTGGGGCCGCTTGGACAGCTTTATAAACCAGCGGTTTTTGAATGCTGATTACTCTAACTTCAAGTAACCTTTGCATTCCCTCTCTCCATACACACCCCCCCCACCCCCCCCCCCCCCATCCCCTCTCCTCCATTCCACACCTCCCACCCAAGTCGTCTCAGCTGTTCCGAAGTCACCTTGTTGAGTCTCGCTGTCTGCAACACAGCTAACCGTGGCCTGGTGTATGGAGTTTTCTGACTTTTTTGAGTTTGTAACAAGTAAAATGGATAGGGAGACCCAGTGGATGTAGTGAATCTGGACTTTCAGAAAGTATCAGTGGGCAAAATTAGAGCACATTTCGTTGGGTGAGGGTTGACATGGATAGACAACTGGTTGGCAGACAGGTAACAAAGAGTAAGTCTTAACAAATCCCTTTCAAAAGGCAGGTAGGACTAGCGGGGTGCCGCAAGGCTCGGTGCTGGGACCTGGGTGCAGTTACTGTATTTACAATCTATATTAACTTTAGATGAAGGAATTAAAAGTGATATTATCAAATTTGGGTGGCAGTGTGAACTTGAGGACGCACGGTGACTTGGACAGGTTTGGGTGATGGGCAGCAAGCATGGCAGATGCATTTAATGTGGATAAATGCGAGGTTAAAATCCACTTTGGGTGGCAAGAACAAGAAGGCAGATTATTATCGGAATGGTGTCAGATTAGGCAAAGGGCAGGCGCAACGAGACCTGGGCGTGCTTGTACACCAGTCACTGAAAGTAAGCGTGCAGGTACAAGCAGGCAGGCCAAGATGTGGAGGGGACCCGGAGGGGGACACAATTTTTCGCATTCGGAGGCTCAATCCAGCGCTAAATGCAGCTCAACTCTGCCTGTCTCGCCGGTTAACCTACACCCTGACTGGGCTGACGGACACCACGCTGCTTCCTACACTGCCCATATCCCGCAAGCCCAGGCATTCACCTGGCGGGACAGGCCAGAGTCGAGTAGGGTTTAGCGCTGCTTCTCTGCGCTGGCTGTGGGCCTGGGGGTACAGCTCCCATCTGACTCCCGACCTCTGTGGCCACCCATGGGGAGGGGGGGTGGGGGGGGTGGGGACTCGGTGGGGACGGGACAGCGCTGGAGACCCGGCCGGGATCGATCCTGGCTGCGGATGAGGCGCAGGTCAGTGCCACGTCCCCCTCCTCCAATCACCGCACTCTATCCTCAGTCCCACCCCCCCCCCCCCCCCCCCACTCCTCCCTCCCCCAATCATTGATTGCAGTTTTGGTCCCGTAATTTGAGGAAGGACATTCTTGCTATTGAGGGAGTGCAGCGTAAGTCCACGAGGTTAATTCCCGGGATGGCGGGACTGTCATATGCTGAGAGAATGGAGCGCATGGGCTTGCATTCAATGGAGTTTAGAAGGATGAGAGGGGATCTTATAGAAACACATAGAATTATTAAGGGATTGGACACGCTAGATGCAGGAAACATGCTCCCGGTGTTGGGGGAGTCCAGAACTGAGATGAGGAAAACATTTTCACCCAGAGAGTTGTGAATTTGTGGAATTCTCTGCCTCAGGAAGCATTCAGTGGAAGCATTCGAAAGAGGGTTAGATAGAGCTCTTAGGGCTAGCGGAATCAAGGGATATGGGGAGAAAGCAGGAATGGGGTTACTGATTGGGGATGATCAGCCATGGTCACATTGAATGACGGTGCTGGCTGGAAGGGCCGAATGGCCTGCTCCTGCACCTATTGTCTATTGTCTATTGACCCACTGAGTCCGCAAAGACCAGGGATCCCCGCTCATCCTACACACACACACACACACACACACACACACATACACACACACACAAATATTCGGGACAATTTACAATTTTACCAAGCCAATTAACCTGCAAACCTGGAGTGTGGGAGGAAACCGAAGATCTCGGAGAAAACTGGTCGCGGGGAGAGCGTGCAAACTCCGCACAGACAGCACCCGTAGTCGGGATGGAACCCGGGCCTCCGGCAGCGACTCTACCGCTGAGCCCCCGTGCTCCCAGTCCCTGACAACGCCGTTGCTGCCCAAATAGAGCATCTTTAACGATCTTCGCTCTTCGGAGTTAGTTTGTGTTGCTAATCTTAGGACAAAGGTGGAACTAATCGATGGAGCAAGCTCGCAGGACAAATTGAATTCCATTTCGTCGCAGATATCTCTCAGGGGAAAAATTAAAAGTGGAGGACTAATTATTTTGATGATTAGTGCGGCCACAACAACAGGACTGTTCTGTCTTAGCAGCCAGAGTCTCTCTTCATTCCTCTGCTCGTGGGTTATCCTCTTCATTCATTGTCCTGAGAGTAGAAGCAGGTGTAGGCCATTCGGCCCTTCATCCCTGTTCTACCATCGGAAATTGTTGCCGGCTGTTTTTACTCTCCCAGATTCCCTTCAGTTTAATTTAGTTTAGAGATACTGCGTGGAAACAGGCCCTTCAGCCCACCGAGTCCGCACCTACCAGCCAACCCCCGCACTATCCGACACACATTGGGGACTTTTTTTGACTTTTTTTATGTAAATATATCAAACCGGTTGACCGACAAACCTTGCACGTCTTTGGAGTGTGGGAGGAAACCGGAGCGCCCGGAGAAAAACCCACGCGGCCACGGGGAGAGCGTACAAACTCCGTACGGACAGCGCCCGTAGTCGGGATCGAACCCGGGTCTCTCTGGCGCTGTGCGCACTGCAAGGCAGCGACTCTACCGCTGCTCCACCGTAGAAGGAACTGCAGATGCTTGTTGAGCATAGGGGGAATTCTAAGGATAAGGGGGAATTCCTTTAGGACCGAGATGAGGAAAACATTTTTCACACAGAGAGTGGTGAGTCTCTGGACTTCTCTGCCACAGAAGGTAGTTGAGGCCAGTTCGTTGGCCGTATTTAAGAGGGAGTTAGATGTGGCCCTTGTGGCTAAAGGGATCAGGGGGTATGGAGAGAAGGCAGGTACAGGATACTGAGTTGGATGATCAGCCATGATCATATTGAATGGCGGTGCAGGCTCGAAGGGCCGAATGGCCTACTCCTGCACCTATTTTCTATGTTTCTATAGACACAAAGTGCTGGAGTAACTCAGCGGGACAGGCAGCATCTCTGGAGAGAGGAATGGGTGTCATTTCGTGTCGAGACCCTTCCCTGTAGACTGAGAGTCAGGGGAGAGGAAGGCGCAGAGATAAGGAAGGGTAAGGTGTGAAAATGAGATCAAAGGAGATCTCTCTTCCTTGAAATAGACACAAAAATCTGGAGTAACTCAGCGGGACAGGCAGCATCTCTGGAGAGAAGGGATGGGTGACGTTTTCGGGTCGAGACCCTTCTTCGGTTTAAACCAGCATCTGCAGTTCCTTCCTACACATTTCTGTCTGCCCTGCTGTGTCCTCCCCTGTCTGTATCTCTCTCTCTCTGTCTCAGGCTGCCTGCAGGTCGGGACTCCCTCAACTGTCGCTGGAATCCGAAACAACTTCTCAGCAAAGCTTTGTAAAACTTTGTGTACTTTTGTCTTCTCTCACCTCGGTCGCGATGCTCCAGAGATTCCTTCGGTTTGCTCTTCAATTAATTAATTTTTCATGCCCACTATTTCTCCACCTCACTCTCTGCAGCACATCTTCCTCCGTCTGTCTGTACAGTTCCCACTCCCTGCTGCAGTCTCCTCTGTCTCACTCTCTGTCTCTCTCTCTGTCTCTGTCTCTCTGTCTCGCTCTCTCTCTCTGTCTCGCTCTCTCTTTCTGTTTCGCTCTCTCTCTCTCTCTCTGTCTCTGTCTCTCTCTCTCTCTCTCTGTCTCTCTCTCTCTGTCTCTCTCTCTGTCTCTCTCTCTGTCTCTCTGATTTGCTCTCTCTCGCTGTCTCTCTCTCTCTCTGTCTCTGTCTGTCTCTCTCTCTCTCTCTCTCTCTCTCTCTCTCTCTCTCTCTCTCTCTCTGTCTCTCTGTCTCTCTGTCTGTCTCTCTCTCTCTGTCTCTCTCTCTGTGTCTCTCTCACTCTCTGTCTATCTGTCCTCTGTGTCTGTCTGTCTCTCTCTGCCTCTGTCTCTCTCTCTCTCTCTCTCTGTCTGTCTGTCTGTCTCTCTCTCTCTCACTAACTCTCTCTCTGTCTCTGTCTGTTTCTCTGTCTCAATCTCCCTCTCTCTCTGTCTCTCTCTCCCTCTCTCTCTCTCTGTCTCTCTGTCTCTCTCTCTGTGTCTCTCTCACTCTCCATATATCTGTCCTCTGTGTCTGTCTGTCTCTCTCTCCCTCTCCCTCTCTCTCTCTCTCTCTTCTCTCTCTCTCTCCCTCAGCCCCTGCTCCTTGCTTCCGTCTATTTCCATTCCATTGTCGTGCCCCCCTCTCTCATCCCTCTCCCTGGCCATCTCTGGAGTTTCTCCTCCCAGTCCTCCCCCCCCCCCACCCTTCTCTCGTTGCCATTGTGCCTGACCTCCCCAGACCCTGCACCCCGTCACCCTCTGTCTCCGTCTCTGTCCCCCCCCCCCCCCCACCTCCTCCCCCAGACTCTGTTCACTTTAACATTCAGTCAGGTGTTTCTGTAGTTCACTGGAATGCAGATTGAGTCTGGGTGCAGTCAGCTGTGCAGCCACAGTCTGGATGAGCGGACATCAAATGTGAATGCAGAAAACTAAACGCTACAGCCCACTGGTCTGTCTCTCAGCCACCCCCCCCCCCCCCCCCCCCACCATCCGTACCTGTCTACAGACTCTCTTCACCGTCCGAAATCCAGGCTGTGTCTCTCACGCCTCTCACTCACATATCTGCTCTGTCACCACTCTAATCCCATTCTCCTGCCTCCCCCCCGCCCCCCCCCCCCCCCCCCCCCCCCCCCCCCCGACACCTATACTGATCTAGAATCAATCTATCTCTGCCTTAAATATACCCATTGATTTGGCCTCCACAGCCTTCTGTGGCAAAGACTTCCACAGATTCACCACCCTCTAAAGACTAAAGAAATTCCTCCTCATCTCCTTCCTGAAGAAACGTCCTTTAATTCTGAGGCTGTGCCCTCTAGTCCTAGACTCTCCCACGAGTGGAAAATATCCTAGGTGGACAGAAACGCTGGAGAAACTCAGCGGGTGAGGCAGCATCTATGGAGCGAGGGAAATAGGCGACGTTTCGTTTCGGTATTCCCTTCGCTCCATAGATGCTGCCTCGCCCGCTGAGTTTCTCCAGCATTTTTGTCTTCCGTCGATTTTCCAGCATCTGCAGTTCCTTCTTAAACAGTGGAAACATCCTCTCCACAGCCACTCTATCCAGGCCTTTCTCTATTCTGGACGTTTCAATGAGGTAGTCCCCTCATCCTTGTAAACTCCAGCGAGTGCAGGCCCAGTGCCGCCAGGCGCTCATCATACGCTCACCCACTCATTCTTGTAAATCTCCTCTGGACGCCCTCCAGCGCCAGCGCAGCCTTCCCCCGTTACGGGGCCCACGTCTGCTCACAACACCCCAAGTGCGGCCTGACCAGCGACTTACCGAGCCTCAGCATTACATCCCTGTTTCTCTATTCCAGCCCCCGTGAAATAAACACTAAGACAGGAATCCAAAGATCTCGGAGAAAACCCACGTGGTCACGGGGGCAGAACGTACAAAGTCCGTGCAGACAGCACCCGCAGTAAGGATCGAACGCAGGTCATAAGAGATAGGCGTAGAATTAGGCCATTCGGCCCATCAGGTGTAGTCCGCCATTCAATCCTGGCCGATCTATCTCTCCCTCCTAACCCCATTCTCCCCATAACCTCTGACACCCGCACTGATCTAGAGGATTCTCTTGAACCTCTACAGGTAGAGAGCGTACTGACCGGGTTGCATTGTGGCCTGGTTCGGCAACTTGAAGGTCCGGGAGCGGGAAAGACTGCGGAACGTTGTGACCACGGCCCAGGCCGTCGCCGGCTCTGACCTCCCCACCATCGGAGGGATCCATCGAAGTCTGCGGTCGAAGGCTGGCTCGAAGGGCCGAATGGCCTACTCCTGCACCTATTGTCTATTGTCCATTGTAAGTCGCTGCCTCAGAAAGGCAGCCAACATCATCAGAGGCCCTCAACATCCTGGCCGCACGCTCATCTCCCCACTGCTATCGGGAAGAAGGTACAGGGGCCTGAGAACTGGAACGTCCAGGTTCAGGGTATCCTGAACTTCCCGACAGCCATCAGGCTATTAAACACAAAAACAAGGACGGGATAGACTCGGCTTGTACTCGCTTGAATTTAGGAGATTGAGGGGGGATCTTATAGAGACTTACAAAATTCTTAAGGGGTTGGACAGGCTAGACGCAGGAAGATTGTTCCCGATGTTGGGGAAGTCCAGAACAAGGGGTCACGGTTTAAGGATAAGGGGGAAGGAAGTCTTTTAGGGCCGAGATGAGAAAAACATTTTTCACACAGAGAGTGGTGAGTCTGTGGAATTCTCTGCCACAGAAGGTAGTTTTGAGGCCAGTTCATTGGCTATATTTAAGAGGGAGTTAGATGTGGCTAAAGGGATCAGGGGGTATGGAGAGAAGGCAGGTACAGGATACTGAGTTGGATGATCAGCCATGATCATATAGAATGGCGGTGCAGGCTCGAAGGGCCGAATGGCCTCCTCCTGCACCTATTGTCTATGATTCTATGAATTAAGCTCTGAACTACGACAGACTATTATTATCATTATGCTATATGTGTTTATTTATTGAGTATGTGTGCATGTGTATGTATACACACACTGAGCTTTTTGTTTTCTCCAGATTTTTTTCTATGTCTACACATTCTGTGGTGCTGCAGCGAGCAAGAATTTCATTGTCCCATCTGCGACACCTGACACCAAAACACTCTTGACTCTCGACTCGATCTCCCTCTTAAAAATATCCACAGACCTGCCCTCCGCAGCCTTCCTGTGGCGAAGAATTCCACCGATTCTGCCCCGGGGTCTCTGGCGCTGTGAGGGGGCAACCCTCCCGCAGCGCCACCCGTGCTCCTGGTCGCGGGCGAGGTTCTGGCGCGGGAGACGCCCGCAGTCTTGGAGAGTAATTTTCCTTGCCACCGTCGACAGCCAGGCCTGCTTAATTCTCGTGTGGCGGAATTAATTGGATTTCGTTCGTGATGCTAATCACGTGAAAGGGTTTGGAGATTTGAAAGGCGGCACAGG
>CM069167.1:9199764-9207264 GCA_035221665.1 Okamejei kenojei
GGAATCGTGCCGACCAGCGACCCCCGCACATTAACACTGCCCTCCACGCACCAGGGACAATTGTACATTTACACAAGCCGCACGTCTCTGGAGTGTGGGAGGAAACCGAAGATCTCGGAGGAAACCCACGCGGGTCACGGGGAGAGCGTGCAAACTCCGTACAGACAGCGCCCGTGGTCAGGGTCGAACCCGGGTACCCTGGCGCTGCGAGCGCTGCAAGGCAGCGACTCCACCTCTGCCCCACCGAGCCGCACACTGCCTACGAGGCAGCGGGAAGAGCGCACGGGTCAGGTCAGTTCATTGTCACGTGTGCTGAGCTACAGTGAAAAGCTTCTGTTGCGTGCTAACCAGTCAGCGGACAGACAACACGTGATTACAATGCAGGCCCTTACAGTGTAGAGATACATGATATAATTAGGAATAATGCAGATATCATTAGAACAGAGGGCATGGAAAAATACAACACAGGAACAGGCCCTTCAGCCCACAATGTCTGTGCGCACATGATGACAATATTCTAATTTCCTCTATCTGCACGTTTCATTTTGTTCCGTTTAGAGATACAGCGTGGAAGCAGGCCCGGCTGGGTCCACGCCGACCATCGATCGCCCCCGCGCCCTAGCTCTATGTTATCCCATTTTCGCATCCTACACACTGGGGGCCAATTTGCAGAAACCAATTGACCTGCAAACCTGCGCGTCTTTGGGACGCGGGAGGAAACCGGAGCACCTGGAGAGAGAACCCACGAGGTCCCAGGGAGAACGTTGAAACTCCGTGCAGGCAGCGCCCGGTGGTCAGGATCAAACCCGGGTCTCTGGGGCTGCGTGGCATCGACTCTACCGTGTCGCCACACGTAATCCGCATCCCTTCGCGCCCTGCGTACCCACCTGCCTATCTAAAAGCCTTTGAAACACATCTATCCCATCTGCCTCCACACCAAACTTGGCAACGCATTCCACACGCCCGGCATTCTCTGTGTAAAACATGCTCCGCGCATCTCCTGGAGCGGCTGGGCTTGTACACTCTGGAGTTTAGAAGGATGAGCGGGGATCTCATTGAAACCTATAAGATTATTAAAGGTTTGGACACGCTAGAGGCAGGAAACATGTTCCTGATGTTGGGGGAGTCTAGAACTAGGGGCCACACATAGTTTAAGAATAAGGTGTAAGCCATTTAGAACGGAGACCAGGAAACACTTTTTCTCACAGAGAGTGGTGAGTCTGTGGAATTCTCTGCCTCAGAGGGCGATGGATGCTTTCAAGAGAGAGCTAGATAGGGCTCTTAAAGATAGCGGAGTCAGGGGATATGGGGAGAAGGCAGGAACGGGGTACTGATTGGGGATGATCAGCCATGATCACATTGAATGGCGGTGCTGGCTGGAAGGGCCGAATGGCCTACTCCTGCACCTATTGTCTATCGTCTATTGACGTGTCGCGTTTCTCCAGCATTTTCTGTTTCTATCTCAGATTTCCAACATCTGCAGCTTTTTGAGTTCTCCAATACAGAACCGCACGGCCTTCATGGTTTTGTGGCAAAACGCTGGAGAAACTCAGCGGGTCAGGCAGCATCTATGGAGAGAAGGAATTGGGTTCGCCAATCGGCTCAATTTTGCCCACTAATCTCCTGTGTGGGACTCTCTGAAAGTCCAGGTGCACTACATCCTCTGGCTCTCCCCTATCCATTTTACTTGTTACAGACTCTAAACAAATGCATCGCTCCACAGATGCTGCCTCACCCGCTGAGTTTCTCCAGCATTTTGTGTCGACCTCCGATTTTACCGGCATCTGCAGTTCCTTCTCAAACCTACAAACCTGTAGGTCTCTGGAGCGTGGGAGGAAAGCGAAGATGTCGGAAGAAAACGTGCAAACTCAGTACAGACAGCACCAGTAGTCGGGATCGAGCCCGGGTCTCTGTAAGCGCTGCAGGCCAGCATCTCTACCGCTGCACCTCCAGCCAGGAAGCAACGTTTGTTCACTTTGAAGAGGCGATCTTGCATTGCAAAAGGGCACATTTCAGAAAGTTAATCCGGCCACAGGCAAGTACCACCAGCTCCGATCCTGTGAGAAAAACATTAAACATGAGGAGATGAAGGGAAGATCCTGCATGGATGGGGTGCTAATCAGGACCATCTCAATGCACTACACTGAGATATAATGAAGGGCTTTGTAGTCAGGTGTCTGTGGGTTCAACCTTGCCCCTCTCTCCCTGAAAGCTGTGCCCTCTAATATTTGACATTTCCACCCTGGGGAAAAAAAAAGTTCTGACTCTCTATCTTATCTGCCCCCCCCCCCCGATAATACGAGAAAAACCTCCATCAGAATTCCTATCAGCCTCGATGCTTCAGAGAAAGCAATCTGAAACATTACCATTTGATAATGCCTCGGCTTCCATTAGTAACAGAGTAAAATATAAGAGCTGGGAACTGATCCTAGAAGCGTCTCGCATTTTATTTCAGAATATATATTATTGATAAAAGGAAACCAGTAATGCAGAATGTTCGAGTTGACATTTTCAATTACAATTTATGTTATTCATTCTAATGAGTCAACGTCATTATTCGCTTCGAAGGCAGACACAAAATGCCAGAGTAACTCAGCGGGACAGGCCGCATCGCGGGAGGGGAAGGAATGGGAGACCCTTCTTCAGGCCGATGTCAGGGGAGAGGGAGGCACACAGATAAGGAAGCGTGAGGTGTGAAAACAGGATAAAAGGGAATGGGGATCAAGGCAGGTGTAGAATGGATCATTGGCAGTTGGGAGATAAAATGAAGTCGGAGACAGTGAGACTGGTCGGAGAACTGGGAAGGGGACAGGGATGGAGAGAGAGGGAAAACATGGGCTGTTTGAAGTTAGAGAAGTCAATATTCATACCGCTGGGGTGTGAGCAAAATATGAGGTGCTGTTCCTCCAATTTACTCTGACAATGGAGGAGGCCCAGGACAGAAAGATCAATGTGGGAATGGGAGATAGTGTTAAAGCTGTTTAGCAACCGGGAGATTAGGTAGGTTGAGGCGGACTGAGCAGAGGTGTTCAGTGAATATTGCCCCCTTAACGTGAAAGAGGTTTATGATGGTGTGGTCAGAGCGGGTGACACGTTTGGACTGCTCCTCAAGATACGCATCTCTTGGTCGTTAAACACTTCAACTCCCCCTCCCGTTCCCACACTGATCCCCATTCCCTTTTATCCTGTTTTCACACCTTACACTTCCTTATCTCTGTGCCTCCCTCTCCCCTGACGTTGGTCTGAAAGAAGGGTCTCGACCCGAAACGTCGCCCACTTCCTGTCCCTCCCAGAGAGAAGGAATGGGCGACGTTTCAGGTCGAGACCCTTCTTTCAGACTTGACACGTCACCCATCCCTTCTCTCCAGAGATGCTGCCCGTCCCGCTGAGTTACTCCAGCTTTTTGTATCTTCGGTTTAAACCAGCATCTGTAGTTCCCTCATACACGGATAATTCTGAGATGGTTTTAGACTTCAGACTGTAGAGATGGAGCGCAGAAGCAGGCCCTTCAGCCCACTGGGACCATGCGACCAGCGACCACTCCCGTGCATTGGCCACTATCCCACACACACACACACACACACACGCACACACACACGCACACGCACACGCACACGCACACGCACACGCACACACACACACACACACACACACACACACACACACACACACGCACACACACACACACACGCACACACGCACACACGCACCACACACGCGCGCACACACGCACACACGCGTGCACACACGTGCACACACGCGCACACACACGCACACACACACACACGCACACACGCGCACACGCACACACACGCACAACACGCACACACACGCACACACGCACACACCACACACGCACACACGCACACACACACACACGCACACACACACACACACACACACACACACACACACACACACACACACACACACACACACACACACACAACACACACACGCACACACTCACACACACGCACACACGCCACACACACACGCGCGCACACACGCACACACGCGTGCACACACGTGCACACACGCGCACACACACGCACACAACACACACGCACACACGGCCACACGCACACACACGCACACACGCGCACACACGCACACACATGCACACACGCACACACACACGCACACACACACACACACACACACAACACACACACACACACACACACACACACACACACACGCACACGCACACACACACGCACACGCACACGCACACGCACACGCGCACACACACGCACACGCACACGCGACACACACACAACACACACACACACACACACACACACACACACACACACACACACACACACACACGCACACACACACGCACGCACGCACACACACACGCACACACACACACACACACACGCACACACACACACTTAATCTACAAACCTGCACGTCCTATAAGTGTGGGAAGTAACCAGAGATCTCGGAGAAAACCATTTGGAAAGCCATTTAGAACGGAGACGAGGAAACACTTTTTCTCACAGAGAGTGGTGAGTCTGTGGAATTCTCTGCCTCAGAGGGCGGTGGAGGCCGGTTCTCTGGATGCTTTCAAGAGAGAGCTAGATCGGGCTCTTAAAGATAGCGGAGTCCGGGGATATGGGGAGAAGGCAGGAACGGGGTACTGATTGGGGATGATCAGCCATGAGCTCGAAGCTGGCTCGAAGGGCCGAATGGCCTACTCCTGCACCTATTTGTCCATTGTCTATTGTCTAAACCCCAGGCTGGGAGAATGTACAAACTCCGTACAGACAGGCCACCTGTAGTTGGGATCGAGCCCGGGTCTCTGGCGCTTCAAGCGCTGTGAGGCAGCACCTCTGCCCCTGCGCCTCCTCTGCGCCCAATGAGCGGTTTAGCGGCCGTTTTGCGGAGGGCAGCTTGTTAGCTGTGAGTTTGGAGTCGCGTAATAGTCTTGAGCAGGTAGGGGGGGGGGGGGCAAGCAGCCTCCCCCCCCCTCCAGGATGCGTCCGGGCCAGATGTACTCCCGTGGCCACGGACTCGTCCTTTTTAATTAACTGAAACAAAATCTTCCAGCTGCCGGCTGTCAGACGAGGTTTGGATTTGTGTCTATTGGATTGTTAGTTCAGGCCTTTGGTTCACTGGTCTGAGTAAGTTAACCACTGCATCACCACCACTCTTCCCAATCTATTCCAGTGTCAGTGTAGTTTAGTCTCCTTCGAACCACCGATAACACTATCCTACACACACACACACACACACACACACACACACTAGGGACAATTTTCACAAATATTCCAGGCCAATTTGTGCATCTTTGGAGTGTGGGAGGCATTTAATTTAATTCACAGGTTTAATCAATAATGTTTTATCATTAATGTTTAGTGTTTTAAGTAAGTAAGTACGTTTATTGGCCAAGTATTCACATACAAGGAATTTGCCTTGGTGCTCCGCCCACAAGTAGCAACATGACACGCAGTGACAGTTACGGATGACTCAGAAAGCACTAAACATTAATGACGTGTCATTTATGCGTCATTCCTAACTGTCACTGTATGTCGTTGTCACTTGTGGGTGGAGCACCAAGGCAAATTCCTTGTATGTGAATACTTACTTACTTTCTGCCTATTATGCCTCCTGGCATGTAGGGCAGCAGCGAAGGTCCTCCACTCCTGTGTGTTCTGGGCTAGCTCCTGGACACTACCCCAGGTCAGGTCCATTGTTTTCATTTCCTCCTCTACAGTTCGACGCCTGGTGGTTTTGTGTCTCCCTCTTTTCCATTTCCCTTCCGGTGTCCGGTGCAGGGCTGTTCTTGGGATGCTTGTCTGGTTCTCTTCATTCATCCCAGCATCTGTCAATAGCCCTGGGAGTCCATCACGCCCTGTAGTGTTGATTCCTCCAGTTGCTGTTCCCGTAACGTGTTTGTTTTACGAGACAGGGTTGTTAACCCTGTGCTCAACCTCCAACCTGGAGGACCAGTGGATCGCTCTTCGTCTCGCCTCTACCCTGCCACCTGTCCAGCGTGGGAGACCCTAATGCCCCTGTCCCACTTAGGAAACCTGAACGGAAACCTCTGGAGACTTTGCGCCCCACCCAAGGTTTCCGTGCGGTTCCCGGAGGTTCCTGGAGGTTTTCGTCAGTCTCCCTAATGGTCGAAAGTGGTTTCCGTTTTAAAAATCGGTAATTTTTTAGTCGAAGCCGGTTGCGATGCTAGTTGAAGGTGGTTGCCGGAGGTGGCTGCTGCACGGAAACCTTGGGTGGGGCGCAAAGTCTCCAGAGGTTTCCGTTCGGGTTTCCTAAGTGGGACAGGGGCATAACACAGGAGACGAATCTCCACGCTGGCATAGCTCTAGGGGTCACTGAGACACACAAGCTCCCCGACCACCACACGGTTGCAATCCGACGGGGAGACGCGAATACTTGGCCAATAAACTTATTCGTTCATGCAAGCTGAAGCTCTCAGAGAAAACCCAGGGAGGACACGGGGAGGAGGTGCAAACTCCGTACAGTCAGCACCCGTGGTCGGGATCGAACCCGGGCCTCCGGCGCTGCGCATCTAATCCGGTTGTGGATCAGTGGACAGTGGACAACCATCACTGTATCTGTGTCACTCAGGCCGTGGGTCCGTGTCACAGGGTTCACAGCTTAATGGTTTCTCCATTGTCACGCGTGTCAAGGAACCGCGAGATTCTCAGTCCGAGGAAGGGTCTTGACCATTCCTTCCCTCCAGAAATGCTTCCTCCCTCCCCCCCCCCCCCCCCCCCGGCTAACAATGCACCATTCTACATTCCCTTGATCACCGTCCCCTCTGTGTTTTCACACCTCACCCTTCCATATCTCTGTGCCTCCCTCTCCCCCTGACTCCCAGTCTGAAGAAGGGTCTCGACCCGAAACGTCACCCATTCCTTCTCTCCAGAGTTGCTGCCTGTCCCGCCGAGTTACTCCAGCGTTTTGTGTCTATCTTCGGCACCTACATCTCTGCGAACCTTTCCTATGTTTACAATATTGATAAGAGAGTAGAGATTTTTTTACACCTGGAAAGGGAGGGGTTTGGTGAAGTGGGAGTGCGTCGGGATGCTCACATTCGGAATTAAAACCAATGGGCAAGTGAATAAGGAATATGATTTCTGTCGGAATGGGTGCAGGAGAGAGACGTAGAGAATCACAGAATCATAGAGTGATACAGTGTGGAAACAGGCCCTTCGGCCCAACTTGCCCATACTGGCCAACATGTCCCAGCTACACTGGTCCCACCTGCCCGCGTATGGTCCGTAGCCCTCCAAACCTGTCCTATCCGTGTACCTGTCTAACTCTTTCTTAAACGTTGGGATAATCCCAGCCTCAACTACCTCCTCGGGCAGCTCGTTCCAAGGATTTAGAAGGATGAGAGGGCATCTCATTGAAACATATAAGATTGTTAAGGGCTTGGACACGCTAGAGGCAGGAAACGTGTTCCCGATGTTGGGGGAGTCCAGAACAAGGGGCCACACAGTTTAAGAATAAGGGGTAAGCCAT
>CM069167.1:9212264-9237653 GCA_035221665.1 Okamejei kenojei
GACGTGCGGGTCAGTACATTAATTGCCTTCTGTAAATTATCCCTCGTGTGTAGGAGAGAACCAAGTGATAGGAGCAAAATAAGGCCGTTCAGCCCAACAAGACTACTCCGCCATTCAATCGTGGCTGATGTGTCGCTCCCTCCTAACCCCATTCTCCTTGCCTTCTCCCCATAACCCTTGACACCCCTACTAATCAACAATCTACCTTCCTCTGCCTTATGCATCCACTGACTTGGCCTCCGGAGCCTTCTGCGGCAAAGAATTCCACAGATTCACCACCCCCTGAATCAAGAAATTCCTCCTCATCTCCTTGCTGGAGGAACGTCCTTCATTTCCAACATTGCAAATTCGAGTAGAGAAAGATGGTTCACCCAGACTGTACGAGTGACGCTGGGTAGAGTGGAGGTGGAGAGGATGTTTCCACTGGCGAGAGTGTCCAGGGACAGAGGGCACAGCCTCAGAATAAAAGGACGGACCTTTGGAAAATATCTCCACCTATGGAAATGATAACGGTACCAACATTGCTGGAGGCTGAGGAGAAAACATGTCCTTTATCTGAATCACTAATTAGGAGTTATTGATATGTCTGGATATTGATCCAATAACAAGAATATATTGCTCAGTAATTATAAGATAATTGGCACACTCTTCACAAACTGGGATTCTGTTCACCTGATATATTTATCTTGTGGAAACAGAGACCTGCAGATGCTGCCTTAAACCAAAAATAGTCACAGAGGGCTGGAGGAATTCAACGGGCCAGGCAGCTGGAGGAGAAAGGAATGGGTGACGTTTCGGGGGGGTGGGGGGGTTGGGGGGGGAGCCCTTCTTTAGACTCAAGGTAGGGAGTGGGGTGAGGACATCCTTGCGATTGAGGCCATGCAGCGTAGGTTCACGAGATTGATCCCTGGGATGGCGGGACTGTCATATGAGGCAAGATTGAAAAGACTAGGCTTGTATTCACTGGAGTTTAGGAGGATGAAGGGGAGAATCTTATAGAAACATATACAATTATAAAAGGACTGGACAAGCTAGATGCAGGGCAAAATGTTCCCAATGATGGGCTGAGTCAGAGCTCCAGAACCAGGGGGCCACACAGTCTTAGAATAAAGGGGAGGTCATTATAAGACTGAGGAGAAAAAAACCTTTTCACCCAGAGAGTTGTGAATTTGTGGAATTCCCTGCCACAGAGGGCAGTGGAGGCCAAGTCACTGGATGGATTTAAGAGAGAGTTAGATGGAGCTCTAGGGGCTAGTGGAGTCAAGGGATATGGGGAGAAGGCGAGGCAGGCACGGGTTATTGATTGGGGATAATCAGCCATGATCCAATAATGGCGGTGCTGGCTCGAAGGGTTTGAATGCCCTCCTCCTGCACCTATTTTCTATGTTTCTATGAGGGGGGGGGGGGAAGAAAAGAGCTAGAGGCATGTAAAGAACAGTATCTCTGGGAAGTCTGTTGTGGGCCAGGTTAGGTGTGATCTCAAGAGGCATACAAGGACGTCTCGGGGAGGGGGGAAGGTCCCGAGGGGAGAAGTGGGGAACGGAGTGTAGGCAGGAGGTTACTAGGAGAATTCACCGTTCATACCGCTGGGTTGTAAGCTACCCAAACGCAATATCACCTTGCAGACTGACACAGAGTGCTGGAGTGACTCAGCGGGTCGGGCAGCATCGTATGGAGAAAAGGAATAGGTGACGTTTCGGGTCGAGACCCTTCTTCAGAATGAGCCGCTTGCCTGGCCTGGCATCTATGGACCTCGATCCCGTTAGCCCGAAGAGCTAAATCAGACTCTCTTTGAAATGCATCCCAGTGAACTGAGGCCCCACCTGCCTTCGTGGGCAGATAGAATTCCACCATTCACCAGCTCTCTCGGGCGAAATCTACCACACCGTGCCCATCACTCAAGACTGGGTGATAAAAAACAGTTTTATCACCCAAGAGTATGTGAATTTGTGGAAACATTCCCTGCCACAGAGAGGGCAGCCGGAGGACAAGTCACTGAGGATGGATTTAAGATGAGATTGCGAATACAGCTATCTAGGCTAAGTGGAGTCAAGGGAGTGTTTTTCTTAGACACCAGAGAATTGGTGAAGTCTCTGGAATCTCTGCCACAGAAGGAGAAGTTACGAGGCGCAGTTCATTGGCGCTATTATTTAAGAAGGTAGTGAGATTTTGGCCGCTTTGGCTAACGACATCAGGGGGTATGGAGAGAAGGCAGGGACAGGATACTGAGTTGGATTGATCAGCCATGATCATATTGAATGGCGGTGCAGGCGCTGGAAAGGGCTGAATGGCCTACTCCCGCACCTATGTCTATGTCTTCCTATGTCTAGTTTCCATATCTTTCGCTCTAAGGTGGTGGTTTGTATTGAACGATAGACGATAGACAATAGACACTATTGTACCTTGTTTTCTATGTTACTATGATATGGGGAGAAGGCAGGCCACGGGTTATTGATAGGGGACGATTCAGCATGATCACATTGAATTGACACGGTCAGGCTCGCTCGAAGGGCCGAACGCCGTCCTCCTGCTTCTGTGTTTTCCATGTGTCTATCACCGGTAAACCCGGGCGCTGGTGACCACCTTGCAAGCGCTTTTCGACTGTGTAGTTTGCGAAGATGGATGAACTTGAGAGTGTAGTCCGTGGGAATCTCCAAGCAGTCTTGCTGCTACCTAGACAGTCCTCGACTCAACTCCCGAACTGTGACTGAGCTACGGCGCCGCACTCGCTGGGAGCCAGGAATAATTGATGAAGTTCACTCACAGCAGCGGCTGGCGTTTCCGAAATCAGTAGAGAATCAACAACGAGGACGAATTTCAATGCAGCAACATGCGCTCTCCCGTGCTTATCCCGTTTTATGCAGTCACCCGCCAAGCTTCTGAAGATAACGCAGGACAGCCGCGGTTCTCTGTGTGTCCTGCTTTCATAACTGGAGCCGTGTGTTTAAGAACTTCGGTTCCATTTATATCGCTTGTGAGAACTGCACTCTTGTTTTTCTTTCCAAAGAAGAAAAAAAAATACATTCAATAACTTGCACCTAGGTTTAAGAGGAACTGCAGATGCTGGAGAAATTCTGAAGGTCGACAAAATGCTGGAGGAACTCAGCGGTGAGAGCAGCGTCTGTGAGCGAAGCGGCAAACAGGGACTGTTTCGGTCGAGACTTTCGGGTCTGAAGAAGGGTCTCGATCCGAAGTGAGCGGATACCAGCTAAGGGTCACACGAGAATGGTCGCAGGACGATTGGGGTGACAATGTGTTGCGCGTTTCACACAGCACAACGCCTGCAACACGCAGGAGTTTAGAGGTTCGAAGAATTCTCTTGCCATCGTCCCCATAGCCCTGTGACACACCCTTTACTATCCAAAGATTCTGTCACCCCATGCCTTAGAAATACCTGAATGAAGGAGCCTCCACTAGCCGTCTGGGCAAATAAATCCTCACCAGATTCACCACCCTCTGTCTCCTGAAGAAATCCCTCCTCAACTCTATCTATAAAGTACGCCCTTAGATAATCCAGAAGCTGCATCCCCTCTGGTCACTAGACTCTCCCACAGGAGGTAGAGAAACATCCTCTCCACATCCAGTGTACCCAGGCCTTTCACTAGCGGTAACCCCCTCCTCATCCTTCTACCCTCAGGCTCATCACACAGGGCGCGCCAGCAGCAGAGTTGCTGCCTTAAACCCCTGTCCCACGGTCACCCTAGTTTCAATTGCCAGATCTCTCTTCACTCCCCGAGTTTGCCCTGATCCGAACTCGGAGATTTATGGTAACGCCGCGTTCGTCGGTACTCGGGGGCTCTCAGTGTGCATTTTTCAATCACGTTGAAGAATCTCAACCCAGTTCCCGTTCACCGGGCTTGCCTGCCGGCTTAGCGAGTCATTCCGAGTGCCTGAGCCGTTAGCGTTGCGAGCCGCTGAGGGACGTCCCCGAGTCTCGACTACCCTACGTTCACTCTCCTGTGGACTTAACACGAGATTGATTTTTTTTTTTACACTCGGGAAGCCCCTTTGGAATCAGAAACTCCGCTAACCGTGGGACAGGGCCATTACACAGAGACAGTGTCCCCCGGTTCCGATCCGACTGCGGGTTGGCTGTCATCACAGAGTTTGTACATTCTCTCTGTGCCTGTGTGGGTTTCCCTCAGGTGCTCCGGTTTCCACCCATATTCCGGAAGACATACAGGTTTGTAGGTTAATTGGCTTCAGAAAGTTGTAAATGGTCCCTAGCGTGTAGGATAGTGCCAGTGTACGGGGTGATCGCTGGTCAGCACAGACGCGCTGGGCTGAAGGGCCTGTTTCCGTGCTAGTCTAACGTTAAGTCTAAATTCCAAATCGTATATTAATCCTGTCATGCATGGGATCATTGCCCCGGATCTGGAAAGGATGTTTCCACCAGTGGGAGAGTCTAGGCTAGAGGTAATAGACCTCTGAGTTAAAGGACATAGTTTTAGTAAGGAAATGAGGAGAAAGTTTGTTCATGTCCAGAGGGTGGAAATTCAATGTGCCACAGATGGCTGGGAGGGCGGTCAGTGTGACAATCTATTTTTTAAGCAGGTTACAGATAGGATTCTTGATTATTGCGGGTGTCAGAGTTTACGGGGAGAAGGCGGAGAGTGGGTCTACAGGAGAGAGAGATACAGCCATGCATTGAATGTTGGCGTACGACTTGATGGCCGTCAACGGCCCTAACTTCTGCTCCCTGTCTGCTACAAGGAGCCCATTGGCCTTCTCTCGTCTCGTAAACCTCCTCTGGATTATGCGATCCAGCACATCCTTCCTCAGTACCTGGGGCCAAGACCGTACGCAATGCTCGCCGCAATGCGGTGCTGACTCTAGTGCCTCATCACATCAAACAGCCTCGCCATTCCATCACAGCGTATTCGTGAGCTCCATCAGCAAGCCGGGCCACAATTCTGAGGCAGGGCGTCTGTACCCGAACACATTACCATCTTTTTCTACCTAGATGCGTGCCTGACCTCCCCGATATCTCCAGCACTTGCGTGTCCATCTTTGATCTGCAAGATCGACTAGCACTGTGGGGCAGAAGTGTGGACATACAAGCAGCGAGTTGGGTTTATCCAGTCATTTTAAGAGGACTAGAAGTATATAAGTCTCTGCCCGGACCGCTTTGGAGTACTGCGATCAGTTTTGGCCCTCGTATTAGAAGGATTCGCTGGCTCTGAGTGGGGGTCCAGAGGAGATTTACAAAATGATTCCCAGGAGATGAAGTGGGTTAACATACATGAGCGTCTGACGCGCTGGGCCTGCAACTCGCTGGAAGTGTAGAAATTGAGGGTGTAGAAGGACTGATTCCTGGGATGTCAGGACTGTCTATGAAGAAAAGACTGGATAGACTCGGTTTATGTTTATACTCTCTGGAATTTAGGAGATTGAGGGGATCTTATTGAAACTTACAAATTCTTAAGGGGTTGGACAGGCTAGATGCAGGAAGATTGTTCCCGATGTTGGGGAAGTCCAGGACAAGGGGTCAGGATAAGGGGGGAAATCCTTTAAGACCGAGATGAGCAGATTTTTTCACACAGAGAGTGTGGTGTATGAGTCTCTGGAACTCTCTGTCCCCACAGAGGGTAATTAGTTCGAGGCCAGTTCATTGGCTATATTTAAGAGGGAGTGTTGGATGTGGCCCTTGTGGCTAAGGGGATCAGAGGGTATGGGAGAAGGCAGGTACGGGCTACTGAGGTTGGATGATCATCGCCATGATCTTCGATATTGAATTGATCGCGGTGCAGGCTCGAAGGGCTTGAATGGCCTACTCCTGCACCTATATTTCTATGTTTCTATGTTTCTATGAATGAGGGGATCCTCATTGAAACTACAAGTATATGTGAAAGGCTGGACTGGTATAGAGTGAATGTGGAGAGGATTTTTTCCACTGGTGGGAGACTTCTAGGACCAGAGGTCACAAGCCTCCGAATTAAAAGGACGTACCTTAGGAAGGGAGAATGAGGGGGGATTTTCTTTAGTCAGAGGGTGGTGAATCTGTGGAATTCATTGCCACAGACAATCTGTTGGGGCCAAGTCAGTGGATATTTTTAAAGCGGAGATCGACAGGTTTTGTGATCAGTAGCGAGGGTGCCAGGGGTTACGGGAGAAGGCATGAGAAGGGGTGGGGTCGCGAGGCGAGGAGATGGGGTCGCGGCGAGATGGAGAGATAGATCAGATAGGTCTGAAGACAGGGTCTTGATCCGGAAAAGCCACCCACTCCTTCTCTCCGGAGACGCTTATCCCTATATGCCCAGCTGAGTTACTTCCAGCATTTTGTGCCTATCTTTGATAGACTCAGCCATGGTTACAATGGGCGGGAGTAGAGACTGGATGGGCCGAACGGCCTAAATCTGCCCCTAGAAAACTCATGAACCCTATTTAATAAGCTTGGCGCACGAGGAGAAGGGGGGGGGGGGTGAGAGGTGGGGGTGAGAGGGGAGGGGGGGTGGGGGTGAGGGGTATGTGGATGAAACTCTAAGAAAAGGGGACATCCCGAGAAAGGTCTCAACCCGAAACGTCACCCATTCCTTCTCTCCAGAGGTCCCTTTGAGTTACTCCAGCTTTTGGTGTCTACATCCCAATGGAATGGATTCGATGCGATGGCTTCCAGCGGCGAGCGCAGTTCACGACCTAATTCACCACCTTTTTTTACTCATGGACATGTTTCATCATGCTTTAAGAAAACAAAAACCCACCCCGACCTACTTGATGCCAGGAGCACACCTACGACTAGCACCACGACCTGCTACGACCTACCTGCGCCCTCCTGACGGCCCTGCTGGCGTGCGGTCGTAGTGTGAGTCAACACAGTGGCAAACTCGGCAGAGGCCGTGAGGTAGGTCGCGAAAGTGGGACAGGCCCTTAAACACCGAGACAACGGAGCTACGACTCCCCCTCTGCCTGAAGAGTCGCACTCTAAACACCAGCACGATTTTAACGACCACATTCTTGTATTTATCAACAGCTCGCTCTTATCAAATCCCACTCATTTAATTTCCTGGGGAGATTTTCTCTGCAAAATTCAACGTGTTGTGGGAGGCGAGGAAGGGTTTCTTTTTTTTTAATTCATTTTTTTTGGGGGGGGGGGGGGGTAGTTTGTATGATAGCAGAAAGAAAGTGGCGCTCCCAATTGTGTAACCAAACCCAAAAAAAAACCCCCAATCCCAACTATATTTAGTTTTGTTTGCTAAATATCCTTGCATTCTGCAGCTGCGGTATGTATGCATCTCCCCCTTTAACAACTGCAGCGTTCCCGTTGAAACAGTCGGTGTCACTGCAGGGCACAAAGTGAGCCCAAAAGATTCATCTTAATTTCCAAACTCTGCAAATCGCAAGCAAGATTACACCCACCCTCTATCGCCCCTTTTGTGTGTGTGTGTGTGTGTGTGTGTGTGTTTGGTTAAAGTCCTCTCACCGTTCTCCAGACTGTTTGTGAGTGAGTGTGTGTGTGTTTATCCTTCGCGTTTTTGTTTTATCATCATTATTAATTATTATAATAGTCTATAATTAATATGATGCATTGACTGGCCTCTGTCTGCGCGTTTTGTGTTTGAAGATCGCCGTCCACCCTTGGTGCGAAGATTAAGGAGGACTGAGGAGGATTTTATCTCAAAAAATACACAGCCAAAAAAACTCCGGTTAGCGGCAGAGAGAGAGGGGGGGGGGGGGGGGAGGGGGAAAGCAACAACTAAATCTCGCAATCCCCCCACCCCTCCACCCCTCCACCAAAAAAAAATGTTAGTGGACAGTATTTCGCGATTGGAATATGTGCGCTGTCTCGTCCCACCGCAAACCTCGATGTCCAAACTACAGCTGCGAATTTGGATCCAGTGAATGGTGTTCGATGTGAAAGGTAAGGTTTGGCCTGGAGGCACCCAAAGGTGGTGGGGTGGGGTGGGGTGGGGTGGGGTGGGGTGGGGTGGGGTGGGGGTGGGGTGGGGGAGAGAGAACACAGTGGGGTGGAAGATGAGGGGAGGGGGGGGGGGGGGGGGTTTAGATAGAAAGGTAAAAGTTTAAATAAAAAAGATTTACATTTGTTGCTGGCGGTGTGAAATTGACCTGTGAAATGCTGGGCTGTGCGTGTGTATTGTGTGTGTGAGTGTGTGTGTGTGTGTATTGTGTGTGTGTGTGAGTGTGTGAGTGTGTGTGTGTGTGTGTGTGAGTGTGAGTGTGGTGTGTGAGTGTGAGTGTGTGTGTGATGTGAGTGTGTGTGAGTGTGTGAAGTGTGTGTGTGTACAGTGTATGTGTGTGAGTGTGAGTGTGGTGTGAGTGTGAGATGTGTGTGAGTGTGAGTGTGTTGTGAGTGTGAGTGTGTGTGAGTGGTGAGTGTGTGTGAGTGTGTGTGTGTGGGAGTGTGTGTGATGTGAGTGTGAGTGTGTGTTAGGTGGGGAATGTTGCACTTGTGGGATGAGTCTCCTTTTGCAAAGCAGATTCAACAATTAATTCAGCTCTTTGAGCCGTTGTGTTGTGTGTGTGTGTGTGAGTGTGTGTGTGATTGTGTGTGTGAGTGGTGTGTGAGGTTGTGTAGTGTTTTGTGTCAGTTGGAGTGTGAGTGTGTGTGAGTGTGTGTGATGTGTGTGAAGTGTGAGTGTGTTGTGTGTTATAGTGTGAGTGTGAGTGTGTAGTGTGTGTGTTTGTGTGTAGTCTTGTTTTAAATTGCCCTTTTCCCGCCGCTCAGAGGTACCCGGGAACTGGATGAACCGTATACCTCTCTACCTTCGCAATGCTAACGACCACAGCCTCGTCTCTCTCTCTCTCTCTGCAAAACCTCTCTCCTGAGCAGAAACCTCTGTTCCCCCTCCTCCTGTAAAAGGTTTCATCGTAACATCGTTTTTAACTGGCCCGTGTTTTTGTTTGGGGGTGGTGGGTGGGGGGGGGGGGGGGGGGGGATGGGGGGGAAGATACCATCAGTTTACAATCAATGCTTCCCAAAAAAATATATATATATGTTTCCCAACAGTGAAAAGAGGAGAGGAGAGGTAGAGGGGAAATGAGACTAATTTAGAATTCTTGTTACATTATTTTTGGGTGGGGGGGGGGGGGGAGCACTAGGAAGATGATTAGTCCTGGAGTTTAAAATATGAAGTGTATTAGTCTTAGTATGATTCACCAGCCATTTGAAACCCGTCATTATATAACTGCATGCTGTTTCTGCATGGGTGCGAGAAATGTACAGATTTCATTTTTAGACTTTATTGGGGAAAAACTTCTCAAGATTTCTTGGTGGTGTTTCTAGTCCTATATAATCTGATTAAGTTGCATGTTAGTGTGTGTGTGTGTGAGTGTGTGCGTGTTATTGCCATTTTAAGGGAAGATTTTTCTCATTGGTAATTATCTCCAAATAAACCGAGCATAAGAAAAGCGTTTCATTTACATGTGAGTGGATGTTTGCTCATTGAGATTTTGTTTTTAAAGCCCCCTGGGCTTTCGAGTCCTCGTTCAAAGGCAAGGTTTGCAAAGTGGCTGCTGTGAACCCCTTCTCCTAGACTCAAACCTCCCCCTTCTCAGCTGTCTGTAGCGCTCAGCCATCTTCTCTGGAGTGAGATCTGGGCCCATGGCTAACCTGTTGTATCCTCACTCTCTCACTCTCTCTCTCTCTGTGGAAAATGATCGCTTACTACCGTGTCTCACTTCACCCGCCCCTGCCCCAAAGCCCCCCCCCCCCCCCCTCTGTCTCACTGGGTCTGCTTGCACGGGTCTGCAGTGGGAGGTGTGGGTGAGAGGGAGGAGGGAGGATGGGGGGGGGGGGAGAGGAAGAGGTAGGAGAGGGGGTAAGATAAGCAGATGGGGGTCGGCGGGACAAAGAGGTGAAGGGAAGTGGGGAGGGGGAGATGGAGAAGAGGGAGGGGAGGGATGAGAGGGGGGAGTGGAGAGGGGGGATGGGATGAGGGGGTTGATGAGAGGGATGGGGGAGATGAGATGGGGAAGAAGGGGAGAGGGGAAAGAGGGGGAGAGGAGCCGGGGGGAAGGGAGAGGATAGAAGAAGGGAGGGGGAGGAGGGGGGAGGAGAGAAGGAGAGAGGTAAAAGAAGGGAGGGGGAGGGAGGAGAGAGGAGAGAGGGGAGGAAGAGAAGGAGAGATGAAGGAAGGGGGGGGGAGGGAGGAGAGGGGGAGAGGGGAGATGAGCGGGGAAGAGGAAGGGACAGGGAGGCGAGAAAGGGAAGAAGAAGGGAGGTGGGAGAGGGGGAGAGGGGAGTGGGTGGGAGGGATAAATCAGAGGGGGAATGAGAGAGAGGGGGGGATGAGAGGGGGGAAGGGGGATGAGGGGGGGAAAAGGGGGGGAAAGAAGGTGAGGGGGAGGGAGGAGGTGAGGGGGTATGAGAGGGGGAAGAAATCGAGAGGGGGAGGGAGGGAGGGGGAGAGGGGGAAGGGAGAGGGGAGGGGGGAAGGAGGGGGATTGAGGGGAGATGAGAGGGGGGAAGGGCGTGGGAGAGGGTGTGGAAGAAGGAGGGGGGAAGAAGGGTGGGGAGGGGAGTAGAGAGGGGAGAAAGAGAGGGGTGGGGGGAGAAAGAAGGGAGGGGGGAGGGAGAGGGAGGAGAGGGAGAGAGGCGGAGGGGAAGGGGCAGAGGTGGAGCGAGGAATTTTGGCCAGAGGAGGAGTGTGATTTTTTGAGGGGAGCGATCGTGAGGGGAGGAGAGGATGGGAGGGGAGCGTGAACAGCAGAGGGAGAAGATGGAGAGGGGGGTAGGTGAGTGGGGTGGGTGGGGGGGGGGGGGGGTGTATAGGAGGGGAACAGGAGGATACCTTCACCTCCGCTGTGAGAAGTCTGGATCACCGAATGGAAGCCCGTTGACCTTATTGGCAGCTCCATCCATCCCCAGGCTCAGAGAGGTGGATTCATCCTCTGATCCCTGGTCGGTATTTCGGGTCGACATTTCGGGCTGGTGGAGGAGAGGAAGGGAGAGAGGGAGAGGGGATTGAATGGGGGGGAGGAGGAGTGTGGAGGGGGTGGGGAGGGGAGGGGGAATGAGAATGGGGGAAGAGAGGAGGAATATTGGGAGGGGGGGTAAGGAAAGGGGGGGAAAAGGGGGGGATGAGGGGATGATGGGGGGATCCGTGGCACTGGAGGGGGTAGAGGATGGGGTGGATGGGTGTGTGGGGGGGGAGGGGTGAGGGTGAGGGGGGAGAGAGGGGGGAGAAAGGTGGAGGGGAGGAGGGGGCGGAGGGGCTGGACGCAAAGACTAGGTGTAACCGACTGCAGAGAGGGGATTAAAACCACAAGTGATGTGAAGATGGAGGAAAACATCCTGATTAATACCTCGTATTATCCGGTTGGTTATTCCATCCAGCAAGCCCCCTAAATACAGTCTCCCCTCCTCCTGACTCTCAGGCTGAAGAAGGGTCTCGACCCGAATACCCGGTCTAACGTCCTCCCGTTCCTTCCCTCAGAAGGACAGCTGCCTGTCCCGCTGAGTTTATCTCCAGCTTATCTGTGTCTATCTAACAGTAAATAACCAAAATGTGGCTGTTGTTGCCGGCGCGAGCTTTTTCTTTAACCATGCGTACTCTAGGAGCGGAATTAGGCCATTCGGCCCATCGTCAAGTCCTAGACTCTTTGTGTATTCTAATGAAATTAACACATCACCATTCGTACTCACGGTCATCCGCCATCCATATCTACGGCTGATCTATCCCCCGTAAACCCCCCCCCCCCCCCCACCCCAATCTCCTGCCTTCTCCCCAGAACCGCTGACTCCTGCACCTTATAAATACCCAATGACTTGTCCACCACCGCCGTCTGTGGCAAGGGGTTCCACGTAGATAAGTCCATTAGGAACGGGGTTACTGATTGGGGATGATCAGCCATGATCACAGTGAATGGCGGTGCTGGCTCGAAGGGCTGAATGGCCTCCTCCTGCACCTATTGTCTATTGTCTATTGTCTAAAAGAACAGGGAAGGAACGGGTCAAGTCTGTGCTGCACATAATGCCAAGATCAGCCTGGAGAAGGGTTTCGTCCCAAAACGTTGCCTATTTCCTTAGATGCTCCACAGATGCTGCCTCACCCGCTGAGTTTCTCCAGCATTTCTGTCCACATGCCGAGATAAGCACGGGTTTGTAGGTGAATTGGCTCGGTACAAATATAAATTGTCCCCGGTGTGTGTGTAGGACGGTGTCAGCGAGCGGGGATCGCCGGTCGGTGTGGGCTGAAGGGCCTGTTTCCGCGCTGAATCTCTAAAACTAAATTAAGCTGATCTCAAATGCTTTCAGATCTGTCCGGATCCATGCACTCATCTGAAAAAGCCTCTTAAATGCCAGTGCCTTATCTGCCTTTTGGGCGGACGGATTCGGTGAAGGGTTTTTTTTTTTTTTTTTTTTGTCTATTGCAAGATCTTGGGCTCGTGGGTTGCGGGCAAGGTAATTTTTTTTATGCTTATTTTAGAATACAAAATCAGAGCTGGCTGTCATGCTGAGGCTCTCAGACGCTGGCCGGACCGCGTCTGTAGCAGTGTGAGCTGCGTCAGGTCAGGATCTGCATCACGAATCAGAGGGTGTCCAGAGGACCCTGAGGGGCAAGCCTTTTCACACAAAGGGTGCACGGAACGAGCTGCCGGAGGGGGTAGTTGCGATACGCTGCCCTACGATACAATACGATACAACCTTATCTATCCCAGGCATGAAATTGATCTGCCAGCAGTCATATAAACACCAGATACCTGAAACATGAAATTAAAGTGACCAGTGGAAAAGATTGGGGATCTGCAAAGATTGGGGGGCGGGAGGGAGTCAATAGACAATAGACAATAGACAATAGACAATAGACAATAGGTGCAGGAGTAGGCCATTCAGCCCTTCGAGCCAGCACCGCCATTCAATGTGATCATGGCTGATCATCCCCAATCAGTACCCCGTTCCTGCCTTCTCCCCATATCCCCCTGACTCCGCTATCTTTAAGAGCCCTATCTAGCTCTCTCTTGAAAGCATCCGGAGAACCGGCCTCCATCGCCCTCTGAGGCAGAGAATTCCACGGACTCACAACTCTCTGTGAGAAAAACGTGTTTCCCCGTCTCCGTTCTAAGTGGCTCACCCCTTGTTCTTAAACTGTGTGGCCCCTGGTTCTGGACCCCCCCAACATCGGGAAGATGTTTCCTGCCTCCAGCGTGTCCGAGCCCTTAACGATCTTAGTCAGTCTCAGTCTACCCCGCGACAGAAGGGGAGGAGTTGTACTGTTTGATAGCACAGGGAAGAAGGATCTCCTGTGACGTTCTGGCCTGCATCTTGGTGGAACCAGCCTGTTGCTGGAGGTGCTCCTCAGGTTGACCAGTGTGTGTCATTGAGGGGGTGAGGTGTATTGTCCAGGATGCTCCATACTATCAGGTGCTATCAGAACATTTAAATAACATTTGGACAGGTACATGGATAGGACAGGTTGAGAAGGATATGGGCCAAACGCAGGCAGGTGGGACTAGTGTAGATGGGGCATCTTGGTCAGTGGACATATTTCCACCCTGTATGGCTCTATGGACTCTATGACCCTTCTTCAGACTGATCTGAGAGGAGGGGGTGTCAGGCTATTCTGCAGTCAAACCCCAAATGCAATTTATATGTTCTCTAGTCCCTGCCTCAACTACCTCCTCTGACAGCTTGTTCCATACACCCACTACCCAAGGGAATCATAGAAACATAGAAAATAGGTGCAGGAGTAGGC
This sequence comes from Okamejei kenojei, assembly GCA_035221665.1. Classification (NCBI taxonomy): domain Eukaryota; kingdom Metazoa; phylum Chordata; class Chondrichthyes; order Rajiformes; family Rajidae; genus Okamejei; species Okamejei kenojei. The sequence goes on from CM069167.1 coordinate 9,225,917, forward strand.
CATTCGGCCCTTCCAGCCTGCACCGCCATTCAATATGATCATGGCTGATCATCCAACTCAGTATCCCGTACCTGCCTTCTCTCCATACCCCCTGATCCCTTTAGCCACAAGGGCCACATCTAACTCCCTCTTAAATATAGCCAATGAACTGGCCTCGACTACCTTCTGTGGCAGGGAATTCCACAGATTCACCACTCTCTGTGTGAAAAATGTTTTTCTCATCTCGCTCCTAAAAGACTTCCACCTTATCCTTAAACTGTGACCCATTGTCCTGGACTTCCCCAACGTCGGGAACAATCTTTCGCATGGAAGATACTAGCATGGGTAATGGCCAGGCCACAATTGGAGTACCGTGAGCAAACGTGGGCCCCGTATCTGAGGACGGATGTTGCCGGCTCTGGGGAGGGTCCAGAGGAGGTTTACGAGAATGACTCCAGGACTGAGTGGGTTAGCAGATGGTGAGCGTTGGACAGCACCGGGCCTCTACTCGCTGGAGTTTAGAAGGTTGAGGGGGGGGGGGGGGGGGGGGGGGACCTCATTGAAACTTGCAGAATAATGAAAGGCACAGATCGAGTGGGTGTGGAGAGGATGTTTCCACTGGTGGGAGAGTCTAGGACCAGAGGGCGCAGCCTCAGAATTAGAGGGCACTTTTTATTTAGAAAGGAGGTGAGGAGGAACTTCTTTAGACAGAGTGTGGTTAATCCGTGGAACTCGTTGCTGTGAAGGTCAAGTCAGTGGATATTTTTAAGACTGAGATATGTTAATTCTTGATTAGAACGGGTGTCAGGGGTTATGGAGAGAGGGCAGGAAAATGGGATTAGGAGGCCGAGATCGGCCATTATTGAACGGCGGAGTAGACTCGATGGGCCGAATGGCCTAATTCTACTCCTATAATTTGTGAACTTGTGAAAAATGTGCCCCTCAGGATTCCCTATGAAATCTTTCGTGTCTTGGCTTAAACCTTTGACCTCTGGTTCTTGAGCTTACAAGACACTGCGCATTCACCCTATCCAGACGCACGTTGCCCCTGTGATCCCCGTGGGTTTTCTCCAGGCATTCCTCCCACACTCCAGAGCCGTGCCGGTTTTGTACATTCATTGGTTTTATTATGAGTTTACTCTTGCTAATCGGTCAGTGGAAAGGCAACGCATGCTTACAATCGAGCCGCCCGCAGTGTGCTCATACACGATGAAGGGAATAATGTGAATCATTTTTAGTGTGAGTCCAGTAAGGTCTGTAAGCTGTTATATATACTTCATGTACCAGGGGGTCAACATGGACTCGGTGGGCCGAAGGGCCTGTTTCCACGCTGTATCTCTAAACTAAACCTGCCTGAATTAGATTCAAGATTCAAGAGAGTTTATTGTTGTGTGTCCCAGATAGGACAATGATATTCTTGCTTTGCTTCAGCGCACCAGAACATAGTAGGCATGACTACAGAACAGATCAGTGTGTCCGTATGCCATTATATAAATATAAATATATACGCACATTTCCGGATGGAGGCCATCATATTAGTCAACGTTTTGTATTCATGTATTGTAATGCGATGAGGCAATAATTTTCCATCCTCATGAAATCCAAGGATCACCTTCGTTACCCGTTCTTTGCCTGATACATCCGTTCAGACGCCTTCATTCCAGGCTCGCATTCGCTGCTGTTAATTCAACCGAGTCGAGAGATTGGAGATACAGCACAGAAACAGGCCATTCGGCCCCCAGAGTCCGTGCCGACCAGCGATCGCGCTGCAACTATCCTACACACCTGGGGACAACTTACAATTTTTGCCGAAGCCAATTAACCTACAGACCTGCACGTCTTTGGAGTGTGGGAGGAAACCGGAGCCCCCGGAGAAAACCCACGGGGTCACGGTGGCGCAGCGGAACTTGTCGCCGCCTTACAGCGAATTGCAGCAGCAGAGACCCGGGTTCGATCCCGACTACGGGTACTGTCTGTACGGAGTTTGTACGTTATAGACAGTAGGTGCAGGAGTAGGCCATTTGGCCCTACAAGCCAGCACCGCCATTCAATGTGATCATGGCTGATCATCCCCAATCAGTACCCCGTCCCTGCCTTCTCCCCATATCCCCTGACTCCGCTATTTTTAAGAACCCTATCCAGCTCTCTTTTGAAAGCCTCCAGAGAACCGGCCTCCACCGTCCTCTGAGGCAGAGAATTCCACAGACTCACCACTCTCTGTGAGAAAAAGTGTTTCCTCGTCTCCGTTCTAAATGGCTTACTCCTTATTCTTAAACTGTGGCCCCTGGTTTTGGACTCCCCCAACATTGGGATCATGTTTCCTGCCTCTTTCATGTCCAAACCCTTAATAATCTTATACGTTTCAATGAGATCCCCTCTCATCCTTCTAAACTCCAGAGTGTACAAGCCCAGTCCCTCCATTCTCTCAGCATATGACAGTCCCGCCATCCCGGGAATTAACCTTTTAAACCTACCTCAATAGCAAGAATGTCCTTCCTCAAATTAGGGGACCAAAACTGCACACAATACTCCAGGTGTGGTCTATCTTTAAGAGCCCTATCTAGCTCTCTCTTGAAAGCATCCAGAGAACCGGCCTCCACCGCCCTCTGAGGCAAAGAATTCCACACTCACCACTCTCTGTGTGAAAAGATAGACAAAAATGCTGGAGAAACTCAGCGGGTGAGGCAGCATCTATGGAGCAAAGGAAATAGGCAACGTTTTGGGCCGAAACCCTTCTTCAGACTGTGTGAAAAAGTGTTTCCTCGTCTCCGTTCTAAATGGCTTACCCCTTATTCTTAAACTGTGGCTCTGTGATGTGCGTGGATTTTCCCTGTGATCTTCGGTTTCCTCCCACACTCCAAAGACGTGCAGGTTTGTAGATGAATTGGCTTGTAAAACAAAAAAAAGTGAAAATTGTCTGCTATAAAATTTCCCAGTGAGGCTGAGTGAGGCTCTACCGAGGCTCTACTTTTCAGCGTTCTACATCCGGATCCAGATCCAGAAAGCGAAGATCTCGGCGTAAACCCACGCGGTCACGGGGAGAACGTACAAACTCCGTACAGACAGCGCCCGTAGTCAGGATCGAACCCGGGTCTCTGGTGCTGTGAGGCAGCGAATCTACCGCTGCGCCCATCTGTTCATTTGTGGACCTTACCCTGCACAGCGCGATGGTTTAGACTACTCAGCGACCACAGCTATTAATCTAGACGCAAGTTCACATCTCACCGCAGCCAGGGGAATTTAAATTTAAGTAATTAAATAGATCTGTAATTATTTCAAAAGGGTTTCAGTAACCCTTGCTACTGTCAAGTGTATTAGATAATGAGAGCAATGGATCGGATCAATGCACAGAGTCCTTTACCCAGAGTTGGGAAGCCGAGAACCAAAGGACATGGGTTTAGGTTGAGAGGGGGAGGATTTAACAGGGAACCGATGGACGTGTGAAATGCCCCTGGTGTGTGGGGTGGAACTAGTGTAGGGGTGATTGTTGGCCGGCACGGACTCTGTGGGCCGAATGGCCTGTTTCCATGTTGCTTCCCTAAACTAAACTAATGAAGGGTTCCAACCCGAAACGTCTCCTATGCGTTTCCTCCAGGTTTTCTAGGTTTCTGTAAACTCTTCCGAGAGTGTGGGATAGAACTAGCGTATGGATGGCTGTTGGCCGGCACGGACTCTGTGGGCTGAAGGGCCTCTCTCCGTGCTATATTCCAAAGTGGGACACCAGGTGACACGGTGGCTCAGCGGTAGAGTTGCTGCCTCCCAGCGCCAGGGACCCGGGTACGATCCAGACTAGGGGTGCGGTCTGTACGGAGTTTGCACGCTCTCCCCGTGACCCGCGTGGGTTTTACCCGGGATCTCCGCTTTCCTCCCACACTCCAAAGACGTGTGGGCTTGTCGGTTAATTGGTTCGGTAAAATTGTAAATTGTCCCTAGTGGGTGTAGGATAGTGTTCGTGTGCGGGCAGCCCGGACTCGATGGGCCAAAGGGCCTGTTTCCGTGCTGTCTCCCTGAACTAAACTCAACCTATCCACGTTCTCCAGAGATGTAACTAAGCTACTCCAGGACAATAGACAATAGGTGCAGGAGTAGGCCATTCGGCCCTTCGAGCCAGCACCGCCATTCAATGTGATCATGGCTGATCATCCCCAATCAGTACCCCGTTCCTGCCTTCTCCCCATATCCCCTGACCCCGCTATTTTTAAGAGCCCTATCTAGCTCTCTCTTGAAAGCATCCAGAGAACCGGCCTCCACCGCCCTCTGAGGCAGAGAATTCCACAGACTCACCACTCTCTGTGAGAAAAAGTGTTTCCTCGTCTCCGTTCTAAATGGCTTACCCCTTATTCTTAAACTGTGTGTGGCCCCTGGTTCTGGACTCCCCCAACATCGGGAACATGTTTCCTGCCTCTCGCGTGTGTCCAAAGATCTTTGAAAGCTACAGTAGTTTGGATTTGCACAGCCAATCCTAATTCGCAAAGCAGTCCAGGATTTTAGAGGAGGAATTACCAGACTCAAACTTTGCACTGAAGGATTTTCGGAGATATTAGGGCAGGTTTACTTTGGTTTAGTTGCAATAAAAGGATAGATGGGTTAGTTGCAATAGATGTGGAGAAGAGGTTTCCACTTGTGTGAGAGAACAAGGCTGGGGTTGGGGGGGGGGGGGGGGGGTTGGGCTCATCAAGGGGGGGGGGGGGGGGGTTAGGGGGGGGGGTCATCAAGTAATAACAAGGAACAGCAGATGCTGGTGTATAGCAAAGATAGACACTGGAGTCTAGAAGGATGAGAGGGGATCTTATAGAAACATATACAATTATAAAAGGACTGGACAATAAGCCAGATGCAGGAAAAATGTTCCCAATGTTGGGCGAGTCCAGAACCAGGGGCCACACACAGTCTTAGAAAAAAGAGGAGGCCATTTAAGAGGTGAGAAAAAAACGTTTTCACCCAGAGAGTTGTGAATTTGTGGAATTCCCTGCCACAGGGGGCAGTGGAGGCCAAGTCACTGGATGGATTTAAGAGAGAGTTGGATAGAGCTCTAGGTGGAGTCAAGGGATATGGGGAGAAGGCAGGCACGGGTTATTGATAGGGGACGATCAGCCATGATCACAATGGATGGCGGTGCTGGCTCGAAGGGCCGAATGGCCTCCTCCTACACCTATTTTCTAAAGTGCTGGAGTAACTCAGCGGGTCAGGCAGCATCTCCGGGGAAAAAGGATGAGCGACATTTCAGGTTGTTTCAGTCTGCAGAAGGGTACAACCTGAAACGTCACCAATCCTTTTTCTCCAGGCGTGTATTCTGGGGTATGTATTCGCTGAGAGTGTGTATCTGCCCCAGTGTGTATCTGCCCCAGTGTGTATCTGCCCCAGTGTGTATCTGCCCCACTGTGTATCTGCCCCAGTGTGTATCTGCCCCAGTGTGTATCTGCCCCAGTGTGTATCTGCCCCAGTGTGTATCTGCCCCAGTGTGTTCCTGCCCCAGTGTGTATCTGTATCTTGCCCCATGTGTAGCCCCACTGTGTATTGTATCTGCCCCAGTGTGTATATGCCCCAGTGTGTAACTGCCCCAGTGTTGTTTCTGCCCCAGTGTGGTATTTGTGGTATCTGCCCCATGTATCTGCCAGTGTGTATATCTGCCCCCAGTGTCTACCTGCATGTGTAACAGCCCCAGTGTGTGTCCTGCCCCATCCTGCCCCCCTGCCCCAGTGTGTATTGTATCTGCCCCAGTGTATCTGCCCCAGTGGTGTATGCCCCAGTGTGTAATCTGCCCCAGTGTGTATGCCCTGTGTACTGCCCCAGTGTTGCTGCCCCAGTGTGTGTATCTGCCCCATTGTGTATATTGCCCCAGTGGTGTATTGTCCCGGTTGTACTGGTATGCCCCCCCTGTGTATCTTGCCCCAGTAGAATCTGCCCCAGTGTGGCTGTGTATCTGCCCAGTGTGTTCCTTGCAGTGGGTTCCTGTTCCCAGATCTCCTTTCCCATGTGTGTAGTGTGTTTCTGCCCTGTTGTCACCTGAGCCCCACTTTGTATCTGCCCCATGTGTTCCTCCCCAGTGTGTACTGCCCCAGTGCGTCCCCAGTGTGTTTCCTGCCCAGCCCCATGTGTATTGCCCCCCAGTGTGTATCCCCAGTAGTTCTGCCCCAGTGTGTATCTGCCCCGTGTGTATCTGCCCCACCCCAGTGTGTATCTGCCCCAGTGTGTTCCCCCAGTGTGTATCTGCCCCAAGTGTGTATCGCCCCAGTGTGTATCTGCCCCAGTGTATCTGCCCAGTGTGATCTAGTGTGTATCTGCCCAGGTGTATCTGCCCAGATGTGTTGTCTGCCTACCAGTGTCCTGTTTTTTCCCTGCCCAGTGTGTAGCTGCCCCAGTGTTTCATGGTTATCTGCCCCAGTGAGCCCCAGTGTGTTCCTTCCCCATGGGGTTCCTCCCCAGTGTGTTATCATAGTGTGTTCTGCCCCAGTGCCCCAGTGTATCTGTTCTCCCCCAGTTATCTTATGTGTATCTGCCCTGTGTGTTGCCCCATGTTATGCCCTGCCCCAGTGCCCCCATTGTATCTGTGTGTTCCTGCCCCAGTGGGGTTCCTGCCCAGTGTGTATCTGCCCCAGTGGTATTTGCCCCAGTGGTTCTGCCCCATCTGCACCGGTGTGATCCCTGCCCCCCGTGTGTGTCTGCCCCAGTGTATCTGCCCCAGTGTGTATCTGCCCCAGTGTGTAACTGCCCCAGTGTTTTCTCCTGCCCCATGGGTGGTGTTCCTCCCCAGTGTGTAGTGGGTTCCTCCTTTCCTTCCTCCCCCCAGTGTATTCTGCCCCACCCCCCCCCCCCCCCCCCCCGTGTGTATCTGCCCCAGTGTAATCTGCCCCATCTGCCCAGTGTGTTCCTGCCCCAGTACTGCCCCAGTGTGTATCTGCCCCAGTGTAGTTATCGCCCTTTGTGTGTATCTGCCAGTGAGTATCTGCCCCAGTGTGTATCTGCCCCAGTGTAGGACTAGTCAGTGGATATTTTTAAGGCAAAAGCAGATAGAGTCTGTGTGTCAGGGGATATGGGGGGAAGGCAGGAGAATGGGGTTGAGAGGGAAAGATAGACTGGCCACGATTGAATGGCGGAGTAGACTCAATGGGCTGACATCAATGGGGTGTAATTCTACTCCAATGCCTTTTGGGCCAACTTGCCCGCGCCGACCAACGTGCCCCATCTACGCTAGTCCCACCTGCCCGCATCACCCCCCACCGGGGGGGGGGCACCAACCCCCCTGCCCGCATTGGCCACACATCCCTCTCAACCCTCCTTATCCATGTACCTGTCCAAGTGTCGCGAGCCAAGAGTGTTTTATTGTCATGTGTCCCAGATAGAGCAATGAAATTCTCACTTGCAGCGGCTCAACAGAATGTGTAAACACAGTGCACTGTAAACAATAAAATAAAGGTCACTGCGTGTATATATATACACACACACACTCATCTATATATATATATATATATATATCTATAGACACAACATACTGCAGTAACTCAGCGGAACAGGCAGCATCTCTGGAGAGAAGAAATGGAGGAATGGGTGACGTTTCAGGTTGAGACCCTTCTTCAATTCAAAGTGTCGTCCTCCAGAAACGTCACCCACCTATTTCTTTCTCCAGAGCTTCATAGTCCCGCTGAGTTACAGCAGTCCTTGTGTCATCTTCGGTTTAATAAACCAGATGCAGTTTGCTTTATATATATATATATATATATATATAAAATATAATATATATATATTATTTATATGCGATCAAACATTATCCTCCAGCGATTGTCGAGGAGCGCTGAGTTACTATTTTAGAATGTTGGCAAGTCCAACGAGTAACTAATTTTACAAATTGACAAACTTTTATGACGACACTTTGTGGTAAATACATTTCTATCGGAAATCAATCACAGCTGCCGCGTGCATGTAACGGAAACTCTCGCGATGCCACGGCTAAGCGCCACCCTCACTGTCTGCGCATCTGACTCTCAACTCTGCCGCTTTCGCGGAGAATGCATTACCGCTTGAAAGGCATTTTTCGGAAATCTCCCGCTCTCCCCCATCCCTCTCCGCTTGCGTATATAAATGCCCGGCATTATATGATATATCTAACCAAAACCCCAATAAGGCCAAGGATATTGTTTTAAATATCAACATTTAAACAAGAATAATTTGTGATCAAACAATATACTCGGAGTATAGCGCGCGAATATTTGTAAAACAATAAGCAATTATAAATGTTTGATCCAAATATAAAACAAATAATCCTTGGCCTTATTCGATTTTCTGGTTTAAACTAAGGCCTCGGTTGCCTCCAGAATATACTATAACTTCGGCTGCGCCCCTCCAGTGAATATATATTTTGGAGCACCTCTGCCCATAGTTTAACCAGAAACTCTCAAAGCCCAAGTATATTTGCGTATAATATTATATATATATTATATATGATAATATATATATATATATATTATATATATATATTACACACATATATTACACACACACACACATATTATATATATGTATATGTTGTGTGTGTATATATATATATGTGTTGTGTGTATAATATATTAATCTATATATATATAACTATATATATATGTATACATAACTATGAATCGTTTTATATATATATATATATATCATATATATATATATATAAATCATTGAGTATATATATATATATATATATATATGTCCTGGTTTTATATATATATATAGTCTAGTATATATCTATCAATATATATATAGTCTTGGGTAATAGGTATATTATATATATATATAATATATGTAATATCGTTATAGTATAATATATATAATATAGATATATATCATCTGGTTTAAATATATATATGTCTATATATATATATATATCTATTATATATATATGTATATATATATGTCCTAGTATATTATATATGTCTAGTTATAATATTTAAAAAAAAAAATTATCAGTCTAGTTATATATTATTTATATAATATATATATATTATATATATGTCTAGTGTATATATATATATATATATGTCTAGTTATATATATATCAGTCTAGTTATATATATAACTATATATATATAATAAACTATACTGATACATATAATCAGTTTAGTTTATTACTGTCACGTGTACTGAGGTACAGTGAAAAGCTTTTGTTGCGTGCTAACCAGTCAGCGGAAAGACAACACACGATTGCAATCGAGCCATCCACAGTGTATAAATGATACACGATAAGGGACTAACGCTTAGTGCAAGGTAAAGCCAGCAAAGACTGATCAAGGATAGTCTGAGGCTTCACAAAATAAGGAAGATAGCAGTGCAGCGCTGCTCTCCGGTTGGGGTAGGATGATTCAGTAGTCTGTTAGACACACATACATTCACATAAAAAATAAAGAATAATAGTGCAATGAGAACAATAATAGTTTGCGTGTCTTATCAACATTGCTGTTGTAAAGGAATGACTGAAAATAAATTCCCGCTACTTTGATTCATCGCACTGTAGTCTGGGATTGTGAGATTTCCTTGCACATGATGTGAACATTAAAAGGGTGAAATGAGCTCAGTTGTAAAATCTGGATGCTTACAGAACGCGTGCTCGGGCTCAGCAACCATTTGGCTCCCGGATCTGTTAAGTGCCGATGCTGAAATCCCTCGTGACATGGCACGATGTGTCTCCACTAGCTCTCAGGAGACCAAATCCGATCCATCGTCAATGTTTTCTCGTAACCGTGATAGGAGCAGAATTTAGGCCATTCCGGCCCATCAAGTCTACTCCCCTCCTGCAGTCAACATAAGGGCGGATCGATCTCTCCCTCCTAACCCATCCTCTTTTCTGCCTTCTCCCCATAACCCCTGCAAACACCCGCACTAATCAAGAATCAGTTCTGTCTCTGCCGGTGTAAAAATATCCACTGACTTGGCCTGCGCACACAACTTTCGTGTGTGCAAAGAAATATCCACAGATCCTGGGTTTCACCACCCTCTGACTGAAGACATTCCTCCTCATCTCCTTCCTAACGGAACGTCCTTTAACTCTGAGGCTGTGACCTCTGGGCCTCGACTCTCCCACTAGTGGGAACATCCTCTCCACATCCACTTTATCCAGGCACTCCCTCCAACCCACATTCCCGTCAACTCTATCCTGATTCTACCACCCAACTTCCCAGTTTTATTATTGGTATCGATGGGAGGCACGGTGGCGCAGCGGTAGAGTTGCTGCCTGACTGCTGCCTAGGAGTGTCACATCGCGCCAGAGACCCGGATTTGATCCTGACTACGGGCGCTGCCTGTACGGAGTTTGTGCGTTCTCCCCGTGACCTGCGTGCGTTTTCTCCGAGATCTTCGGTTTCCTCCCACACTCCAAAGACGTGCAGGCCAGCAGGTTAATTGGCTTCTATAACAAATTGCAATTTGTAAAATGGAAATGAAATGAAATGCACTGAGCTGTTGGCCTGCCCTGTCTTGAAACTGCAATTGGAAATGGAATAATGAAAATTGGAAAATGCAATGAGCTGTTTTGGCCCGCCCTGGTTCTTGAACTGCAATGGAAATGGAAAATGAAATGAAAATGCACCTGGCCTGTTTGGCCCTGCGCCCTGTGCTTGTAACTGCAAAGGGAAATGAAAATGAAATTAAAATGCAATGAGCTGTTTGGCCTGCCTGTTCTTGAAACACAATGGAAATGGAAAAAGAAATGAAACAGCAAATGACTGATTGGGCCTGCCCTGTGCTTGTACTGCAAAGAAAAATGGAAATGAAATTAAAATGCAATCAGCTGGTTTGCCTTGCCCTGTTCTTGGAAACTGCAATGGAACTAGGAATGAAATTAAAATGCAATGAGCAGTAATGATTATTTGGGTTGGTTTGGCCTCCCCGGTGTGTGGATAGTGCTGGTGTACGGGGAGTGACCGCAGGTGGTTTCCCGCTGGTGCGGGGTTGGTCGGGTTTTTTTTCCGGGTCGGGGGGGTGTCGGGGGGGGTCGGGTGGGGGTGGGGGGGGGGGGCGGGGGGGGGGGGGGGGTACGGGGGGGCGTTTCGTCCGGGGGGGGGGGGGTTCGGGGGGTTCAGGGGGGGGAGGGGCGTGGGGGGGGGGGGGTTCGGCCAGGGGGGCGTTCGCGGGGCGGTGGGATTTCGGGGCGGGGTGCGGGGGTGGTCCTGTTCGGCGGGGCGGGATGCGCGACCGTGCCCCGGTGCAAAAGACACACATAACACAGAGTACAACAAAGTTGCCGAGTTATCTCAAAGCGGGTCAGAGCTGCATCTTGCCTCTGCTCCTGGAAAATTTGGATATAAGTTGAGGACTAAATGTAAGGTGGGTAGGGTGGGGTGGGGGTGGGGGGGGGGGGTGGAAGAGAGCTGAAGCAAGAAAAAACCCTGGACAAATAAGGGCTTGCAAGCAAACAGAAGGACCCCTCAGGTACGAGTGTTGCCACCCGAGAGGGAGGGCCATTGTTGGCTGTCGGATGGTGCCATACTAATCGGTAGTGACTGGTGGAACTGACTCAACCAACATTTTAGCGGAGCAATGGAGAGTGTCAATGTTGGGGGGGGGGGGGGGGTTTGGAAGAACAAGGTTCTCAATCCCAAACATCCACCCATCCACGTTCACAAGAGATGCTGCCGACACCCGCTGAGGTTAACTCTCCACCTCGCTGCGTCTGCGCTGCCCCCCTAACCCGCCCGCCCCCGCGCTGCACCGCACGCACCCCCCGCGCCTCCCCCCACCCAACCGCTTGCGCGCCGCTGCCCGCGGCTGCTCCGCTGCCCGC
>CM069167.1:9238153-9292016 GCA_035221665.1 Okamejei kenojei
GCTTTCACAAAATAAGGAAGATATCAGAGCAGCGCTGCGCTCTCGTTTGGGGTAGATATTCAGTAGTCTGTTAGACACACATACATTCACATAAAAAATAAAGAATAATAGTGCAATGAGAACAATAATAGTTTGCGTGTCTTATCAACATTGCTGTTGTAAAGGAATGACTGAAAATAAATTGCCGCTAGTTGATTCATCGCACTGTTGCTGGGATGGAGATTTCCTTGCACATGTTGTGAACATTAAAAGGTGAAATGAGCTCATTGTAAAATCTGGAAGCTACAGAACGCGTGCAGCTAACCAACAAAAAAAACAACTACCATTTGGCTCCGGATCTTTAAGTGCCGATGCTGAAATCCTCGTGACATGGCAGACGATTGTGTCTCCACTAGCTCTCAGACCAAATCCAATCCATCGTCAATCTTTCTTGTAACCGTGATAGGAGCAGATTTAGGCCATTCGGCCCATCAAGTCTACTCCTCCATTCAATCATGGCGGATCGATCTCACCCACACTAAGCCCATCCTCCGCCTCTCCCCATAACCCCTAACACCGCACTAATCAAGAATCCTGTCTGTCCTCTGCCGTAAAAATATCCACTGACATGTCCACCACATCCTTCTGTAGGCAAAGACATATACAGATACACCACCCTCCTTACTGAAGAACATTCTCCCATCTCCTTCCTAACGAACGACCTTAATAACACTGAGGCGAGACCTCTGGGCCCTCGACTCTCCCACAAGTGGGAACCTCCTCCCCACATCCACTTTAACCAGCACTTCCCTCCAACCCCTACCTACCCGACAACTCAATCCTGAATCAAACCACCCAACATCCCCGGTTTTAGTATTGGTATCGATGGGAGGCACGGTGGCGCAGCGGTAGAGTTGCTGCCTCACAGCGCCAGAGACCCGGATTTGATCCTGACTACGGGCGCTGCCTGTACGGAGTTTGTGCGTTCTCCCCGTGACCTGCGTGCGTTTTCTCCGAGATCTTCGGTTTCCTCCCACACTCCAAAGACGTGCAGGCCAGCAGGTTAATTGGCTTCTATAACAAATTGCAATTTGTAAAATGGAAATGAAATGAAAATGCACTGAGCTGTTTGGCCTGCCCTGTGCTTGTAACTGCAATGGAAATGGAAATGAAATGAAAATGCAATGAGCTGTTTGGCCTGCCCTGTTCTTGAAACTGCAATGGAAATGGAAATGAAATGAAAATGCACTGGGCTGTTTGGCCTGCCCTGTGCTTGTAACTCAATTGGAAAGGAAATGAAAATTAAAATGCATGAGCTGTTTTGGCCTGCCCTGTTCTTGAAACTGCAATGAAATGAAAAATGAATGAAAATCAATGAGCCTGTTTGGCCTTCCTGTTTCTGAAACTGCAATGGAAATGGAATGAAATGAAAATGCAATGAGCGTTTGGTCCTGGCCCTGTGGCTTGTAACTGCAATGGAAAAGGAAATTGAAATTAAAATGCAATCATCTGTTTGGCCTGCCCCTTTCTTGAAACTAACAGCAATGAAATGGAAAATGAAATGAAAATGCAATGAGCAGTTTGGCCTGCCCTGTGCGTGTAACTGCAATGGAAATGGGAAATGAAATGCAAAAGCAATGAGCTGTTGGCCTGCCTGTGCTGAACTGCAATGGAAAGGAAATGATATGAAAATGCAATGAGCGGTTTGGCCTCCCCGAGTGGTCGGATAGTGCTGGTGGACGGAGTGACCAGCTGGTCGGCGCGACCATGTTGCAGACACAAGAAACAAAGTGCAGGAGTAAACTCAGCGGGTCATGGCAGCATCGCTGGAGAAATTTATAATTGACTTGTAAGGATGGGGGGGGGGGGGGGGTGGAAGGAGGAGCTGTAAGCAAGAAAAGACCTGGACAAATAAGGGCTGCAAACATATGCCACAGGTACGGAGGTTGCCCGATGGCGATTGTTTTGGCTCGGATGGTGCATACATCGTAAGTGAACTGGGAACTGCTCACCAACATTTAAGCAGAGCAATGAGAGAGTGTCAATGTGGGGGGGGGGGGTTTGAAGAACAAGGGTCTCAATCCAAAACATCACCCATCCACGTTCACCAGAGATGCTGCCTGACCCGCTGAGGTTACTCCAGCACTCTGTGTCCTTTTGTGTATTAACCTGCATCTGCAGTTCTCTGTTTCCGCAGAACCGAGAGTTCTGTACTGCCAGAGAAGTCACATTCCCCGTCACGACATGACCCTGCCACACACTCATCTGTGGATCCACAATATCCCACAGCGGTTTATCCAGTAAAGATTCTCCAGACTGCCCTCTGTGCTGAAAGGATAGTCCAGTGAGGGAAGACCAAGGAGAAAGAGCTGACTGTCCCCAAAATATAGAAGGGAGCTGATTTAATTAAAACATACATTTGTAGTTCAGTTCAGTTTATTGCCACATGTACTGAGGTGAAAAGCTTTTGTTTGTGTGCTATCCAGTCAGCGGAAAGACAATACATGATTACAGTGGAGCCACCAACAATACGCAAACTAGACCCTAGCCATTTACATAAAAGGGAATTACGTTAGTGGCAAGGTATAGCCATCAAAAGTCTGATCAAAGAGGGTCCTGGGTCACCCAAAGAGGTAGATAGAAGTTCTGCACTGCTCTCTGGTTGTGGTAGGATGGTTCAGTTGCCTGATAACAGCTGGGAAGAAACTGTCCCTGAATCTGGAGGTGTGCGTTTTCACATTTCTATACCTCTTGCCTGATGGGAGCGGGGAGAAGGTGCGACTGGTCCATAATGATGCTGACTGGCCTTGCCCAGCAGGCGTGAGGTGTAACGGAGTCAATGAAGGGGGTCAGGGGGCATGGCGCGATGGGGTCTGGGCCGCTTCCGCAATTCGCTGCAATTCCGTGCGGTCTTGGGACGGAGCTGTTCCCAGACCAAGCTGTGGTGCATCCTGATGAAATGCTTTCTACGCGCATCTGTAGAAGTTGGTGAGAGACATATCGGGGACATGCAGAACTTCCTAGGCCTGTTAAAGAGTGTAGTGGGAAATATGTAGAAACAAAGAAGGGTCTCGACTCAAAGTGTCACCTGTCCACGTTCTCCAGAGATGGTGCCTGACCCGCTGAGTTACTCCAGCATTTTGTGTCCATTTGGACTGGGAGTTGAGTTCCAGTTTCTCATGTCTGGAGTGTCCAGAACCAGGAGGTGAGAGTATAAAATGAAGGAGTCAATCGTCCAGGATAGAGATTACGTTTCTTCAACTCAGCGGGCGGTTAATATTTGGACTTTTCTCCCAAGATGGCGGGTGGATGCGTTTTGCATTCATGTACAACACACGAAGGGATTGTCTCAGTGTTAGTTATTAATATTAAGGGAGGCGCAGCGGTAGTGTTGCTGCCTCACAGCGACCGGAGACCTGGACCTCCGTTCGATCCTGACCTCCGGTGCGGTCCGCGTGGAGTTTGCACGTTCTCCCTGTGAACTGCGTGGGTTACCCCTCCGGTGCCCCCGCTTGCCTCTTCCCCCCTCACGTCCAAAGGCGTGCGGGATTGTAGGTTAATTTGGCATTTGGCATCATTGCAAATTGTCCCAAAGGCGAACTAAATATTCTTTGCATTTTACGGGAACGCACGTGCGCGGGGATCGCTGGCGGCCAGGGACACGGCGGGCCGAAGGCCCTGTTGCTGCCTGGCATTTCTAGGCTAGACTAAAAAAACGGAAGGCAAGGACTATCTTGACCAGTGCCACAGTGAAAATCTTTAGGCCGCAAATCGTACATTAAACGTAAGATATCTTTGGAGCTCCCAGTGAGAAGGAGCATTAGACTCCTGGGAGAGAGGGTTGCCTGTGCTCGCCACTGTTAATCACACGGCCTCTCTCCCTCTCTCTCTCCCCCAAATCCCCCTCTCTTTCTCTCCCTCCTGTCTCACTCCTCCTCTCCACATGCCCCCCAATCGCCCCCCCTACCCCCTCCTCTCTGCACCAACTACCCCCAATCCCCCCCCTCTCTTCTCCCCCCTTATATCACGCGCCGCTCATCTCCCCCCTCTGTTCCCCTCTCTCTCTCCTCCCCTCTCTCTATACCCCCTCTCTCCCCCCCCCTCTCTCACTCCATCTCTCTATCTCCCCATCTCCAACCACCCCCCCTCTCTCTCCACCCTCTGCCCTCTGCCCACCTCTCTACTCTTCTAATACCCCCCTCACCCGCCTCTCTCCCCCCTTCTCTCCTTCCTTCTCCCCCTCCCTCCTCTCTCCCTCGATATTCCGGTCAATTGGGGGTCTCGGACTGTGGCCTCTTGTACTTCAGGTAAATCTGTGCTCTCGCTTTCCCCCATTAACTGTTGCCATTGTCTTTTCCCTCTCCTCCCCTCTCCTCCTCCCCCAACTCCTCCTCTAACCCTCCCCTCACCTCCCCCCCCTCTCCTACCCCCTCCCGCCTCTCCTCTCCTCTCCCACTCCTCACCTCTCCACTCCTCCCGTCACCTCTCCTCTCCTCTCCTCTCCTCTCCTCTCCCCCCCTCTCTTCCTTCCTCCCCTCGCCCCCTCTCCTCTCCTCTCCACTCCCTCTCCTCTCCTCTCCTCTCTTCTCCTCTCCTCTCCTCTCCTCCCCACCTCACCTCCCCTCTCTCCTCCCCTCTCCTCTCCTCCCACTTCTCCTCTCCCCTCCCCTCTCCTCTACCTTCTCCTCTCCTCTCCTCCTCATCTCCCCTCCGCTCTCCTCCTCACATCCTCCTCCCTCTCCTCTCCTCTCCTCTCCTCTCCTCGCTCCTCTCCTCCTCCCCCCTTCCTCCTCTCCTCTCCACCCCTCTCCTCTCCTCTCGTCCCCATCCTCCCCCCCTCTCCTCCTCACCTCTCTCCACTCTCCTCTCTTATCCTCTCCTCCTCTCCTCTCCTTCTCCTCTCCTCTCCTCTCCCTCCCCTCTCCTCCCTACTCTCCCTCCCCTCGTCTCTCCTCTCCTCCCCTCTCCTCTCCTCTCCTCTCCTCTCCTCTCTCTCATCCCCACCTCTCCATCCCCTCTCCGCTCCTCCACTCCTCTCCTCTCCTCTCTCTCTCCTCTCCTCTCCTCCCTCCCCACCCCTCCCCTCCCCCCCCTCTCCTCTCCTCCCCTTCCGCCACCCCTCCCCTCTCCTCCCCTCTCCTCTCCTCTCATCTCCTCTCCTCTCTCTCTCTCCCTCCTCTCCTCTCCTCCATCTCCTCTCCTCTCCTCTCCTCTTCCTCTCCCTCCCCTCCCCTCCCCTCCCCTCTCCTCCAACCCCTCCCTCTCCTCCCCTCTCCTCTCCCCCACCCCTCCCCTCCCCTCCCCTCCCACACCTCCCATCCCCTCCTCCTCCTCCTCCCCTCTCCGCCCCACTTCCTCCCCTCTCTCCTCCCCTCCCCTCTCCTCCTCCCCTCTCCTCTCCTCTCTCTCCTCTCCTCCCCTCTCTCCTCACCTCACCTCTCCTCTCCTCCCACCTCTCCATCCCCTCCCCCTCTCCTCACCTCTCCTCTCCACTCCTCTCCACACCACACCCCCTCCTCCCTCACCCCTCCCCTCCCCTCCCCTCAAACACACCTCTCCTCCCCTCCCCACTCCTCCCCTCACCACGTCCTCTCCTCACCACCCCCTCCACCTCTCTCCTCTCCACTCCCCCCACCCCTCCCCTGCTTCCTCTCCTCCCCTCCCCTCTCCACTCCTCCCCTCACCACACCTCACCACACCTCTCCTCTCCTCCCTCACCACAACCTCCCCACACCTCCACCCCACTACCACCCTCCCTCCCCCTGCGAATTTCCCAAGCAAGCCCCCCAGGCCCATGGCCCACCCATCAGCCAGGCCCCTCTGCCCCCCCTCTCATCAGCCCACCACCACCACTCTACCGTCGAGGAGACGGGGATAACGGAGAGCGCGGGCCGGCCGGGCGAGGAGCTGGGGGCGGGCGAGGCTTCGCTGGAGGCCGAGGACGAGGTGCCCTACCCAGATCTGGCTCCGGTTGTCTTCTTCTGCATCAAACAGACCACCCGTCCTCGATGCTGGTGCATTAAGGTAGTGTGTAACCCATATCCTTTACCACCGTGGCTGCTGCTGCTGGCGTGGAGACTGCAGGACGACGAAGGTTGACAAGGGTGGCTGTACAGCACAGCGACCTTCAGGCAATCCTTGACCCACACACCACAAGGTTCCTTTGGGGAGAGGGTTTGGGGCTGAAAGTGTCCTGGTTGGGTTGCTCCTGGGCCTGGCCAAGCTGGCCACCCGCGAGTCACAGCACCAGGCGGAAGAGGACTCTGCCCGAGCCGGCTGCCCGCCCCTATTGCCTTTGCGCCGGGTGGCACTAGAGCTACGCGCTGCCCACGGGCGCCCTGGGGGATTTCTTATGACCTCTGGGCACCGCGTGAGGTGGAATGTATCCTCAGTAAGGATGGGGAAAAATTAATGATTTGAGAATATTTGTTTTGCTCGTATTGAGATGATGGGTTTGTTTTGAATAATTTGGTCTGGTACGTATTATTTAAATTATTTTTGAATAATTATCGAATAAATTATTTTTGGTTATTAAAAAAAAAATCGAATAAATTATTTTTGGTTGTGAATAAAAAACACTGCAAGGTCCTTGATAGTCATCCTCACCATGGTGAAATAAATGATTGAATAGCTTGACGTTTTAGCTGTATTAGTGTTATTGCTGTTGTATGGGGGCTTTGAGAACTTATTGTATTGATGGTAAGAAATTAGAAGGTTTTCAAGGGTTGAAATCTGTGTGGAAAAGTTGACGTGGAATTTGAAAGTAGTCGGGCAACTGGGACTGTGCTGATGGCATAAGGAAACAAAGTGTGTCTGGAAAAACTGATGCAAGTTGGATTCATGCTTGAACGACCCGAATGCAAGGAGCAGTGTCAACGTTTGTCTTGTGGATTGTCCCAAGGATGTCAACACGTCGGCCATTTTGAAGGCCGAGGCTTTTAGAACGATGGTACAGATCCTCCGTTTTGCCGGACCAATTGTTTGTAAATGAGGATTTTTAACTTTACTAAGTTTTAATTTCGCTGGGTCGCTGCTTGTGAAGTTTAATTGGAGAATGCATTTCAATTTGAGAGGAATAATGGATGTTGATTTTCCCTCAGTCAGAGGGACTGATAAGGAGAATTAAAATCGGTACTTTCTGACAAATCGGATATTATTCAATCTGTTCCTATTTTGCTTTTGTCTGTTATTAAGTTAACCATTTATCCTGTTGCAAAAACAGCCAGTCATATCATAATGTGGCTGTACCCAGAATAAATTACTGGTCCACCACCAATTTTCCGGCACCCTTGGGACTGGAGGTTTTCTGGATTTCTTCTGGAGGTTTCCTGCACCTATTGCCTATTGTCTATTGTCCATTGTCTTTGGAGTGTGGGAGGAAACCGGAGATCCCGGAGAAAACTCATGGGGAGAACCCATGGTGTTGCCGGACCAACAGAGATCACGGCTTCCGAGGGGAGTCCAACGATACCGGAACGGATCTGGGCGGTAGTTCCAGAGCTCCGGCCGCAGGGGGGGACAAATCCCACCCGCCCATCGGCCGCGGAAGTCCCGATGAGGTCGAGATTGGCCACCTCACCCGGCCTGCGCTCTGGTCATTTTGTCCGGATTACTGGAAGTGCCGGACCACCAGTTGCTGGAAAATCAGTGGTGGAACTGTACCCGAGGAACTAGGAGTTGTGGTTTCTGCTACCTATTTGCTGGTGGATGTTGTGGCAATCTAAATACTCTGGTGTGGGCAAGTTGGGCCGAAGGGCCTGTTTCCCCAGTGTATCACTCTATGACTAATAGGTCAATGGTTTTTACTACCATATGCACCAAGCTACAGTCAAATACTTTAAAATACTCTGTACATTTACCCAATTGTTCCCCAACCTCATTCCTCAAAATGGTGCCTCTTGATGTGATGGTGCAGCGCTGGTTAAGTTGAAGGTAGACAAAAGTGCTGGGGACAGCATCTATGGAGCGAAGGAAATAGGCAACGTTTCGGGCCGAAACCCTTCATCAGACTGGTTTAGTTGAGTTTGGTTTAGAGAAACAGTGCGGAAACAGGCCCTTCGGCCCATCGAGTCCACCCCGACCAGCAAAGCCCGCACACTAACACTATCCCACACGCAGTGGGGACAAATTTTCACACTTACTCCGAGCCAATTCACCAACAAACCTGCACGTCTTTCTGTGTGGAATTCTCTGCCTCAGAGGGTGGTGGAGGCGGGTTCTCTGGACGCTTTCAAGAGAGAGCTAGATAGGGCTCTTAAAGATAGCGGAGTCAGGGGGATATGGGGAGAAGGCAGGAACGGGGTACTGATTGGGGATGATCAGCCACGATCACATTGAATGGCGGTGATGGGCCGAATGGCCTACTCCTGCTCCTATTGTCTATTGTCTATTGTCTATTGTCTATTGTCTTTGGAGTGTGGGAGGAAACCGGAGATCTCGGAGAAAACCCACCGGTGGAGAGCGTGCAAACTCAGTACAGACAGCACCCGTTGTCGGGATCGAACCCGGGTCCCCGGCGTTGCGAGCGCTTCGTGACAGCAACTCTACCGCTGCGCCCCAGTGATCCGTGCAAGGGTGTCTCTGACTCCGTCTGCCCCTTCTACACAACCCAGGCCCGCTCCCCAACATATTTTCTGCTCTCTCTCCCACTGACAAGTCTCGCGCATTTGAATTGAAATTAATTTCCTAATTACAAGCCCACTCAGCAAGTTCATTAGAATAGATTATTTTTCTCGTGACAGGTGCATTAATTATTCTGAGAGGCACGTTACCTTTGCACTCGATGCTCGTCCGATTTGCTTTTGTTTGCTCGCGGAGAACGTCAGCGTTTGACAACTGCCTGAGGCGGTCCAAGCACAAGATGTGACCAATCGTTTAGCCTTCGGTTCAGGTTCATTATTGCCGCCCGTAACCGAGGGACAGTGAGGAGCTGTGTTTTGCATGTTATCCAATCTCATCAGATAATGCCGGGCATAAATAACATACCAGCGGTGTCACAGCGGTAGAGTTGCTGCCTCTCAGCGTCAGAGCGAGCTGTCTGTACGGAGTTTGTACCTTCTCCCCGTGACCGCGCGGGTTTTCTCCGGGTGCTCCGGTTTCCTCCCACACTCCAAAGACGTGCCGGTTTGCAGGTTAATCGGGCTCTGCAAAATTGTAAAGTGCCCCCCGGGGTGTAAGATAGTGCTGGCGTATGTGGTGATCACCGGTTGGTGCGGACCCGGTGCCTGACCACAGCAGCTGGAACAGTCCGTTGCTGGGGTGGAAGGGGTCCCCCATAATGTTGCTGGCTCTGGAGCTGCATCTCCTGATGCATAGTTCCTGCAGGAGGGGGGCGAGTGTAGTTCCCACAGTGCGTTCGGCCGAAGGCACTACTCTCTGCTGAGCCTTCTTGTCCCGGGCAGAGTGAGCGGACCTAGGATCAACTGATAGGAGAGTGGGATGGACAAAAGGCGGGGGGGGGGGGGGGGGGGGGGGGAGTGTTGGATTAGAGTCAATTTGCATTGGGCCCGGAATGGCTAATGCTCAGTGGGTGATCTTCCACCAAAGATACTGTGAATGTGGGGGATCATAGATGGCAGAGACAGGTCGATGTATATCCACTCACCTGCACCTGTAGACTTCAGAGATGCAGCGTGGAAACATGCCCTTCGGCCCATCGAGCCCGTGTCGACCAGCGATTCCCCCCCCCCGCCCACCAGCACTATCCTACACACGATCAGGGACAATTTGCAGTTTTAGTAAAGCCAATCAAACTGCAAGCCTGCACGTCTTTGGAGTGTGGGAGGAAGCTGGGGAAAACTCACACGTGTCATAGGGACGTATACACTCTGTACTGGCAGCACCCATGGTTACCAGGCCTAGCCTGCACACTCGGGGCAATCTTACAGAAGCCAACTAAGGGATTGAGGAAATGCAGCGTAGGTTTACAAGGTTCATTCCCGGGATGGCGGGACTGTCATATGCTGAGAGAATGGAGCGGCTGGGCTTGTACACTCTGGAGTTTAGAAGGATGAGGGGGGGTCTTATTGAAACATAATATAGGATTATTAAGGGTTCGGACGCGCTAGAGGCAGGAAACATGTTCCCGATGTTGGGGGAGTCCAGAACCAGGGGCCACACAGTTTAAGAATAAAGGATAAGCCATTTAGAATAGAGATGAGGAAATATTTTTTCACACAGAGAGTTGTGAGTCTGTGGAATTCTCTGCCTCGCAGAGAAGGTGGAGGCAGGTTCTCTGGATGTTTTCAAGAGAGAGCTAGATGGGGCTCTTAAAGATAGCGGAGTCAGGGGATATGGGGAGAAGGCAGGAACGGGTACTGATTGGGGATGATCAGCCATGATCGCATTGAATGGCGGTGCTGGCTCGAAGGGCCGAATGGCCTACTCCTTGCACCTATTGTCTATTGTCTAACCTACAAACCTGTACGTCTTTGGAATGTTGGGAGGAAACCGGAGCACCCGGAGGAAACCCACGTGGTCACGGGGAGAACATACAAACTCCGTACAGGCCAAACCCGGGGCTGTAAGGGCAGCAACTCCAGTGCTGCCCCACCAAGCCGCCCTCTTGTTTTTAGCTCGGATTCCCGTCATCTGCAGGTTTTTGCTTTGACCGGCCAGCGTGGCTCGGTTTTAGTTCCGTCTAGTTTATTGTCACGATGCGTCCCGAGCTACGGTGAAAAGCTTGGGAGGCACGAAAACGTTTGGGAGCTTTGAGCCCGGAGGAGGGGGGGGGGGGGGGGGGGGGGGGGGGGTCGGTGGCCGGTTTGCTTCAGTTTGCATTCCAGAGACGATGAAGCGTTCGTTCGAGGAGTTAGCGGAGACGAGCAAAGCAATAAGACCTCGAAAGAAGAGCCAATACATTTAGGGGACATAGAAACATAGAAACATAGACAATAGGTGCAGGAGTAGGCCATTCGGCCCTTCCAGCCTGCACCGCCATTCAATATGATCATGGCTGATCATCCAACTCAGTATCCTGTACCTGCCTTCTCTCCATACCCCCTGATCCCTTTAGCCACAAGGGCCACATCTAACTCCCTCTTAAATATAGCCAATGAACTGGCCTCAACCAGTGCAGAGAATTCCACAGACTCACCACTCTCTGTGTGTGAAAAATGTTTTTCTCATCTCGGTCCTAAAAGACTTCCCCCTTATCCTTAAACTGTGACCCCTTGTCCTGGACTTCTCCAACATCGGGAACAATCTTCCTGCATCTAGCCTGTCCAACCCCTTAAGAATTTTGTAAGTTTCTATAAGTTTCTATGAAAACTTGTTCTGTCTAAATAATGTTCGGGGGGGGGGAGGTCACAACTTGTGACCAGGGAAATTTCCATCTGATTATGTAGCCTGTTGTTTGAAGCGAGCTCTCTGCCTCGACACGATTCTCCGCGCAGCGAATGATGCCCAAACGAGTTGGCCACGCTACACAAACTCCGATCAAACGCTAATGCGACGCTGTTCATTTACATTTTTTCTTCTCGTCTCCTCGTTAATATTCATTAGCTGCCTTTACCCATATTCATGAGTTTGGGCTGGCGCTCGGGGAATATTCACGAGCGGCAAGGAGGGACAGTTTGAGCAGCAAACGGTTTCTGCTTTTCGAAGGAGGGAGGAAGATATGAGGTTGTTCGCCGTGTGGCAACCGGCCTGGCAAAGTGCGGCGTGGGTGTTCAGGCTTCAGACTGAGGCACAGGCCGGAAGCTGGCACTTAGACCCAACGAGTCCGCACCCACCAGCGATTCCCCCCCCCACCCCCCCCCCCCCCCCCCCCGTACACTAGCACCATCCTACACACACTGGGTACGATTTACAATTTTTACCAAGTCCAAATAAGCTACAAACCTGCAGGCCTTTGGAGTGTGGGAGGAAACCGGGGCACCCGGAGAAAACCCACGAGGGTTACATGGATAGGACAGGTTTGGAGGGATGGGGGCCAAACGTGGGCAGGTGGGACGAGTGCAGCGGGACGTGTTGGCCGGTGTGGGCAAGTTGGGCCGAAGGGCCTGTTTCCGCTCTCTATGGCTCTCTGACTCTCTCTGACACAGGGAGAAGGTAAAACTCCGTACAGACAGCACCGGCGGTCAGGATCGAACCGGGGTCTGTGGCGTTGTGGAGGCAGCAACTCTACCGCTGAGCCGCTGTTCACCGTCCTTCTCGATACCATCCCGAACACAAGAGAGAGGAAAGAGTGAGAGGGGGAGAAAGAAAGAGAGAGCAATGCGAGAGTGAGTGGGTAGTCAAAATTTCCTTCGCTCTATAGATGCTGCCGCACCCACTGAGTTTCTCCAGCGCTTTTGTCTGCCTTCGATTTTCCAGCATCTACAGTTCCCTCTTGAACAGAGAGTGAGAGGGAAATGGGAATGAGAGAGAGAGAGAGGCAGCACTCACCTCCAGCTATGAACTTGGGCACAAGGTTTTATTGTGAGTGGGATCAGTGGCTGGGGAAATGACTTTTATCTTTGCTCGGGCAAGCAGTCAAGGCACTAATGTCGGCCGGCCTGTCATCCATCGCCACTTAGCAGGACTGTCGCTGTGGGGAATGTCAACCCACACTCGCATCTCCCCACTCCCCGTTGGGGGTGGAGCGAGGCACCAGACACTGTTCCCCAACTCCACCCCCAACTATCAACACCTCCGCTCAGTCCGCCGCAACCTACCTGAACTCCCGGTTGCTCAACACTTTAACTCCCCCTCCCATTAACCACAATGTCCTGGGCCTCCTCCATTGTCAGAGTGAGGCCCAGCGCAAATTGGAGGAACATAGAATCGTATAAAATAGGTGCAGGAGTAGGCCATTCGGCCCTTCGAGCCTGCACCGCCATTCAATATGATCATGGCTGATCATCCAACTCAGTATCCTGTACCTGCCTTCTCTCCATACCCCCTGATCCCTTCAGCCACAAGGGCCACATCTAACTCCCTCTTAAATATAGCCAACGAACTGGCCTCAACTACCATCTGTGGCAGGGAATTCCACAGACTCACCACTCTCTGTGTGAAAAATGATTTTCTCATCTCGGTCCTAAAAGACTTCCCCCTTATCCTTAAACAGCACTTCATATTTCACTCGGGCAGCTTACACCCCAGCGGTATGAACATTGACTTCCCTAACTTCATGTAGCCCTTGCTTTCCCTCTCTCTTCCCTTTCCCTTTCCCTCCCCCTGCCCGGTTCTCCGACCGGTCTGACTGTGCCCCCGATTACATGTTATCTCTGTATGCTTTGTTGGCACCTTCCCCCAGTTAGCAACGGTCTGTTCACTGCTTTCCTTGGCCTTCGTCCCCTTTAATGTCCCGTCTTCACACCTTACCCTTCCTTACCTCTGTGGCGCCCCCTCACCTGGCTCTCATACTGGACGTAATCTGTCCGCTCCCCCCGTGACCTGTGCCGGCTTTCTCCGAGATCTTCGCTTTCTTCCCACACGTACAGGGTTTGTAGGTTAATTGGCCTGGGGTAAATATAAAGTTGTTCCTACTGTGTGTCGGAGAGTGTTAGTGTGCTGGGATCGCTGGTCGGCGTGGGCCTGTTTCCTCGCTGTATCTCCAAATCAAAACTAGACTAATCGAAATTAAGAGCTGCACGTTAATTAATTAGCAGATTCCTCGGAGAGCTGATGGAGCAAAGAAAGTTCATCTTTGTGTCTGTGTGTGCATTTCCGTGCGATCATGTGTGTACTTTTGGTTAAGTATGGGTCTGTGCTGTTATGTATACACATAGAAACATAGAAAATAGGTGCAGGAGGAGGCCATTCGGCCCTTCGATCCAGCACCACCATTCAATATGATCGTGGTTGATCATCCTAAATCAGTACCCCGTTCCCGCTTTTTTCCCCCCTCCATATCTCTTGGTTCTGTTAGCCCCAAGGGCCTGTCCCACCTGGCGATTTTCTTCAACGACTGCCGGTGACATTTAAATGTTGCCAAAAAATTTTGAACATTTCAAAATCCTTTGAAAAAAAATCAGCTTGAAAAAAAACACCGTGCGTCGAACGTCATCACGCCTCGTCACCGCTCCCGTCGCGCCGCGTATTTTTCGGTGACCTGATACGTCGGTCAACGATGCCGACAGTCGCAAAATAAATCGGCCAGTTGGACAGGCTCCTTTGCACTCTGGCAGTGCAGAAGGCCTACCTAGGGCAGGAAGGTCAGTGTGGGAATGGGAAGGAGAGTCGGGGATGGGTGGCGACCCGGAGATCTAGTAGGCCTCGGCAAGTGTTCAGCGGAACGGTTGGCGAGTCTGTGTAATGCAGCACTTCAGTCCCCTCCCAATTGAAGAGAATCTACTGATGGTCTTGGGCCTTTGCCCCAGCCCTGGACAGCAGAGGTTGTGGTTTTAGTGTCGCTTAGCTCGGAGATAAGACACGATACGATCGAACTTTATCCATCCCAGGAGGGAAATTGATCTGCCGGCAGCCACAGAAACAGGAAACTTTAAATTAAAGTGACGAGTGGAAAAGGATTGGGGATGTGCAAAGATTTGGGGAGGGGAGGGGAGTCAGTCTCAGTCTACCCCACGACAGAAGGGTGAGGAGTTGTACAGTGCAATAGCCACAGGGAAGAAGGATCTCCTGTGGCGTTCTGTGCTGCGTCTTGGTGGGACCAGGCTGTTGCTGGAGGTGCTCCCCAGGTTGACCAGTGTGTCATGGCATTGTATTTTATGTAAGCAGCGTGGAAACTGGGCCTACGACCCACCGAGGCCAGCCACCGAGGTTAGCTGTGAGGAGGATGCTAGGAGGCTGCAGGATGACTTGGATAGACTGGGTGAGTGGGCAAATGCATGGTAGATGCAGTATAATGTGGATAAATGTGAGGTTATCCACTTTGGTGGCAAAAACAGGAAGGTAGACTATTATTTGAATGGAAACCGATTAGGAAAAGGGGAGATGCAGCGAGACCTGGGTGTCATGGTACACCAGTCATTGAAAGTAGGCATGCAGGTGCAGCAGGCAGTGAAGAGAGCGAATGGTATGTTGGCATTCATAGCAAAAGGATTTGAGTACAAGAGCAGGGAGGTTCTACTGCAGTTGTACAGGGTCTTGGTGAGACCACACCTGGAGTATTGCGTGCAGTTTTGGTCTCCTAATCTGAGGAAAGACATTCTTTCCATAGAGGGAGTACAGGGAAGGTTCACCAGACTGATTCCTGGGATGGCACGACTTCCATATGAAGAAAGACTGGATAGACTTGGCTTGTACTCGCTGGAATTTAGAAGATTGAGGGGTGATCTCATAGATTTCCCCTCAATCTTAAAATTCTTAAGGGGTTGGACAGGCTAGATGCAGGAAGATTGTTCCCGATGTTGGGGAAGTCCAGCACAAGGGGTCACAGTTTAAGGATAAGGGGGAAATCTTTTAGGACCGAAATGAGAAAATCGTTTTTCACACAGAGAGTGGTGAATCTGTGGAATTCTCTGCCACAGAAGGTAGTTGAGGCCAGTTCGTTGGCCATATTTAAGAAGGAGTTGGATGTGGCCCTTGTGGCTGAAGGGATCAGGGGGTATGGAGAGAAGGCAGGTATGGGATACTGAGTTGGATGATCAGCCATGATCATATTGAATGGCGGTGCAGGCTCGAAGGGCCGAATGGCCTACTCCTGCACCTAATTTCTATGTTTCTATGTTTCTATCACACGCACACTAGTCCTATCCTACATACAAGGGACAATTTGCAGCAGCCAATTCGCCTACAGACCTTCACGTCTTATTTAAGCCTCCTAAAACAAGGGCACAACATCCCCCACCGCCCTGCAGGCTTCTGTAACCTCACCCATAGATAATGACTATCTGCCAGTTCCCCAGTGATATTTATTCCCCACCCCCCCCCCCCAGCTTTCCGCAGCATACACTTGGGTATGTAGGTTGACACAAAATGCTGGAGTAACTCAGCGGGACAGGCAGCATCGCCAGCATTTTACGTATATCTTTGATTTAAACCAGCTTTTGCAGTTCCTTCCTACACAGGTATGTAGATTAATTAGTTTGGAATAAATGTCAAGTTGTCCCTCGTGTGTGTGTGTGTGTGTGTGTGTGGGATAGTGTTAGTGTGCGGGGATCGCTGGTCGGCACGGACTCGATGGGCCGAAGGGCCTGCTTTTGCGCTGATAATTGTCCCTAGTGTAAATGTGTGTGTGGATCAATGGTCGGCACAGACCCGATGGGCCGAAGGGCCTGCTTTTGCGCTGATAATTGTCCCCAGTGTTAATGCATGTGTGTGGATCGCTGGTCAGCACAGGCTCGGTGGGCCGAAGGGCCTGTCTCCGCACTGTAACTCTAACCTGAGAACTAAAGTCAACTAAAGGCCAGGATCCAGGGATTTACCCAACTTTCTAAGCTTTTAGATTGCCAATGCAACCTACTTTGTAGTGCGGATGTGTTTTAAGTCATCGCTATTTGCTTTCCTGAATTCCCTGGCCTCCGTGACATTTTCCACAGTACATACTGATGAGGAATATTCTGTTAAGAGCTGGCCCATCCCCTGCATCTCGACAATTGTCCAAGTTCGGGTTTATTGTCATGGAGCACAGCTACGTTTAGCTGTGTGGGAAGGGACTGCAGATGCTGGTTTACACCGAAGATAGACTCAGAATGCTGGAGTAACTCAGCGGGACGGGCAGCATCTCTGGAGAGAAGGAATGGGTGACGTTTCGGCTCGAAAGTAGGGTCTCGACCCGAAACGTCACCCATTCCTTCTCTCTGGGGACGCTGCCTGTCCCCCGCTGAGTTGCTCCAGCATTTTGTGTCGACATTTATCTGTGCTGGGGCCCACACTCTCGCCCTTGTTCCGCATTTGCTCTTGTAAACGCCAGTGGTGTTCGTTCAATGGTTTCTTTATTATGTGCAGGAAGGAACAGCAGACGCTGGTTTTAATCGGAGAGAGGCGCAAAACGCTGGAGTCGCTCAGCGGGACAGGCAGCGTCTCTGGAGAGAAGGAACGGGTGACGTTTCGGGTGGAGACCCTTCTTCAGACTGAATTTGTTGTGTTGCCTGTTATGAACGGGCGAGTCAGGCTGTTCAGTTTAGTTTACTGTCCCGTGCACCGAAATACGGTGAACAGCTGTTGCTGCGCTCTAACCTGTCAGCGGAAAGACAATACACGGTTACAATCGGGACAAATGCAGCGTATAGATACATGGTAAGGGAATAACGCTTAGTGGAAGGTAAAAAAGCCCGATCAAGGATAGTCTGAGGGTCACTTCTGCTTCTGTCGTGTGTCTTTTCGACCTGCAGCTCCGTCGAGGCGAGCCAGGCCAACGTGTCATCGTCCGGGTCAATCAGGCCTCGTTCACCATTGGGTGGCCGGTGTTTGGGGCAACTGGTGACCATGTGCTCCCCTGTCTGTGTTGGGTCCCCCGCACTCGCAGGAGGCGCTCGCTGGTCCACGAGGCTCCATAGCGTCCGACGCCTGTCCTCAAGCGGTTGAGGGTTGTCCGCTGCCCTCGGGGCAGGTCCTGGCCATCGATGGAATGGTGGAGCCTAGACGGTTCCGCTGACTCCCACTGGTCTCTCCACCTCGTCTTGACCCGGGCGGCCTTGGAAGCGCCAGCCGGTGCGTTGCGCAGAGACGCTCTCGGGCTTGCGTAGCGAAGGGGCGGCGTGACTTGAGGCGCACTCGTCGAGGGTCACCAATGAGGTAGATCGTAGTTCAGGACCGCCCTCTGGTTGTGGCCGGATGGTTCAGTTGCCTGACAACATCTGGGCAGAAGCTGTCCCCGAATCTGAGGGGGTGCGCGTTTTCACCCTTCTG
The DNA here is from genome assembly GCA_035221665.1 of Okamejei kenojei. NCBI lineage: Eukaryota > Metazoa > Chordata > Chondrichthyes > Rajiformes > Rajidae > Okamejei > Okamejei kenojei. The sequence continues at coordinate 9,255,872 of CM069167.1, forward strand.
TACCTTTTGCCCGGTGGGGGAGGTGGCCGGGGTGAGACTGGTCCTTGATCGTGCTGCTGGCCTTGCCGGGGCAGCGTGAGGTGTCCATGGTGCAGGTGGAAGGGAGGTGGCTTTGAGCGACGGTCTGGGCTGTGTCCGCAGCTCTTTGCAATTTCTCACTGCCTGCCAATGGAATCTGGCCACGGTTCCCCATCAACATATTGAATCTGTTAGGATCTTTAATACAGTTTAGTTTGGCTTAGAGATACAGCATGGAAACAGGCCCTTTTGCCTGCCAAGTCCGTGCCAACCAGCGATCCCCGTACACTAATTCTATCCTCCACGCATCAGGGGCAATTTTACAGAAGCTGATTGACTTACAAAACCTGCACGTCGTTGGAGTGTGGGAGGAAACCGGAGCGCCCGGAGAAAACCCACGCAGGTCACGTGGCGAACGCACCTGTACTCGCCGTGTTCTCGCTAGAATCGGCTTGTACTCGCTAGAATTTAGAAGATTGAGGGGGGGATCTTATGGAACCATACAAAATTCTTAAGGGGTTGGACAGGCTAGATGCAGGAAGATTGTTCCCGATGTTGGGGAAGTCCAGAACAAGGGGTCACAGTTTAAGGATGAGGGGGAGGTCTTTTAGGACCGAGATGAGAAAAAAAAAATTCACACACAGAGAGAGTGGTGAATCTGTGGAATTCTCTGCCACAGAAGGTAGTTGAGGCCAGTTCGTTGGCTATATTTAAGAGGGAGTTAGATGTGGCCCTTGTGGCTAAAGGATCAGGGGGTATGGAGAGAAGGCAGGTACGGGATACTGAGTTGGATGATCAGCCATGATCATATTGAATGGCGGTGCAGGCTCGAAGGTCCGGCACCTATTTTCTATGTTTCTATGTTTCTATGTACAGACAGCACCCGCAATCAAGATGGGACTGGGGTCTCTGGCGCTGTGAGGCAGCAGCTCGACCGCTGCGTCCCGTCCCTGGGTTATTCCAGGGGATTAATAAGGAACGAGGCTGTGTGTATTCTGCAGCTCACCGACTGTAACAACACCAGGCAACGTTAAGGCCGTGCTCTCCGTTGGCTGTTTCCTGCAAGCAACGCTTCTCTCAGCCTGTCGGCTTTCCTGCTCTGAGTTCGGGGAGGGCAGGGAGGGAAGGAGAAAGGCCAGACAGCAGCGGCATTAAAGATTCACGGGGCCCAGTCCAGTGCCACGATGAGCAGTCCTTCCCTCTCCTTCCATCTCGGCCTGATCCGAAACACAAAAGCTCAGCCAAACAGAGAGAGGTTAGATATCCCGCTGTTGATCTCTGACTGTGTATGAGGATGTATCCCGTCAAGGACCGACTTTGTCGTTGATCTCTGTTGCTGACGCCTAGCACAAGAGACCTTAACAGCCAGGAAGGGCCTTTGGGCCTGCATTTAGACAATAGGTGCAGGAGTAGGCCATTCGGCCCTTCGAGCCAGCACCGCCATTCAATGTGATCAGTGGCTGATCATCCCCAATCAGTACCCCGTTCCTGCCTTCTCCCCATATCCCCTGACTCCGCTATCTTTAAGAGCCCTATCTAGCTCTCTCTTGAAAGCATCCAGAGAACCTGCCTCCACCGCCCTCTGAGGCAGAGAATTCCACAGACTCACCACTCTCTGTGAGAAAAAGTGTTTCCTCGTCTCCGTTCTAAATGGCTTACTCCTTATTCTTAAACTGTGTGGCCCCTGGTTCTGGACTTCCCCAACATCGGGAACATGTTTCCTGCCTGCAGCACGTCCAAACCCTTAACAATCTTATATGTTTGAATGAGATCCCTTCTCATCCTTCTAAACTCCAGAGTGTACAAGCCCAGCTGCTCCGTTCTCTCAGCATATGACAGTCCCGCCATCCCGGGAATTAACCTGCCTGCCTCAACTACCACCACTTCCTCAGGCCCCTGGCCCAGCTCGGCAGCCCGACAGAGAGGGGGGGGTGGGGGGGTGGGGGGGAGGTGTGTGGAGGAGAAAAGGGGGCAGAAACAGCCTCGTTCCTTATTCTTGGAATGATACATGGACGGGCCACAGTGGTAGAGTTGCTGCCTCACAGCACCGGAGACCCTGACTGCGGGCGCTGTCTGTACGGAGTTTGTACGCTCTCCCCGTGATATGCGTGGGTTTTCCTCGGGTGCTCCGGTTGTAGGTCGCCTAACCCATGGGATAACATAGAGCCAGTCATGCAGCGTGGAAACAGGCCCTTCGGCCCAACTTGCCCATGCCAACCAGCCTACCCCATCTACACTAGTCAAGTCAAGTCAAGGCACAATTATTAATACAGCACATTAAAAAACAACTCTTGTTTGGTCAGCACTTTGGCCAAAGTGCTTTACATTTGTTATAAAGAGCAGTATACACAAGCAGGCTACATACTTATATACAAATATATACATATATACAAATAGCCCTCGCTCAGAGGACGTCAGGAAAGGCTTGGAGGAACAAATATGTTTTTAGACTAGTCAAGTCAAAAGAGTTTGTCGTGTGTCCCTGACAGGACAATGACATTCTTCTTTGCTTCAGCACAACAGAACATAGTAGGCATTGACTACAGTTTATACTTAAATACACACATTAATTAATAAATTAATAAAGTGCAAATAACAGATGGAGGGGTATTAATGTTCAGAGTTTTGTCCGAGCCAGGTTAATAGCCTGATGGCTGTGGGGAAGTAGCTATTCCTGAACGGGTTGTTGCAGTCTTCAGGCTCCTGTACCTTCTACCGAAGGTAGCGGGGAGGATGAGTGTGTGGCCAGGGTGGTGTGGGGTCCTTGATGATGCTGCCAGCCTTTTTGAGGCAGCGACTGCGATAGATCCCCTCGATGGAAGGAAGGTCAGAGCCCGATGATGGACTGGGCAGGTTTACTACTTTTTGTAGTCTTTTCCTCTCCAGGGCGCTCAAGTTGCCGAACCAAGCCACGATGCAACCAGTCAGCAAATCTCTACTGTGCACCTGTAGAAGTTAGAGAGAGTCCTCCTTGACAGGACTCTCCGTAATCTTCTCAGGAAGTAGAGGCGCTGATGAGCTTTCTTATAATTGCATCTGTGTTCTCGGACCAGGAAAGATCTTCACAGATGTGCACGCCCAGGAATTTGAAGCTCTTGATCCTTTCAACCATCGAGTGATATAAACAGGACTGTGGGTCCCCATCCTACTCCTTCCAAAGTCCCAAATCAGTTCCTTGGTTTTGCTGGTGTTGAGGGCCAGGTTATTGTGCTGGCAGCATATGGACAGTCGCTCGATCTGTCTTCTGTAGACTCATCCCCATCAGTGATACATCCCACAACAATGGTGTCGTCAGCGAACTGATGATGGAGTTCGCACTATGACCGGTTACGCATCATGAGTATAGAGTGAGTACAGCAGGGGGCTGAGCACGCAGCCTGAGGTGCTCCCGTGCTGATTGTTATCAAGTCTGACACATTTCCACCTATAACGAACAGACTGTGGTCTGTGAATGAGGAAGTCGAGATCAATTGCGAGGATGGCAGAGACCCAGTTCTGAGAGTTTCGTAACCAGGTTGGAGGGATGATTGTGTTAAATGCCGGCTGTAGTCAATGAACAACAGCCTGACATATGAGTTGTTGTTGTCCAAGTGGTCGAGTGGAGTGGAGGACCAGCGAATCGCATCCACCGTGATCTGTTGTGGCGGTAAGCGAACTGCAGTGGGTCCAGGTTTTAGTCGAGGTAGGAGTTGATTTGCGCCATGATCAACCTCTCGAAGCACTTCATCACCACAGGCGTTAGTGCCACAGGTCGATAGTCATTGAGGCCCGTCACCTTGCTCTTCTTGGGCACCGGGATGCCCTTTGAGGCAGGCGGGAACCTCAGACCTCAGAAGTGAGAGGTTGAAAATGTCCGTAAAAATTCCAGCCATTGTCCGCACAGGTTTTTAAACACGACCAGGTATGCCATCAGGTCCAGGCGCTTTTTGAGGGTTCACCCTCTGAAGGATTTCCTGACGTCGGCCTCTGTGACTGAGACTGAAATACCATCACAAGCGAATGGGGGCTCGGGAAGGCCACATCGGTATTCTCCCTATCAAAGCTGCGCAAAATGCATTGAGCTCGTCAGGGAGTGATGTTTCGCCGAGCTGCCTCCTGGTTTCGCCTTGTAGGAGGTGATTGCATTCAGTCCCTGCCACAGCTGCCGAACATCTGTCTCATCCTCCAGTTTGGAGCAGGTCTTTTGGCCTTTTTGATGGCCTTACCATCGTATCTGACTTCGTGTAGACCACTTATCATCAGACATGAATGCCCGGTGTCTGTCTTCAGAAGAGTGCGGATCTCACAGTTCATCCAAGGTTCATCCAAGGTTTAAGACAAGACTTAAAGTCGATGGAGGGGGCAGTTCTGATGGGGAGGGGGATGATGTTCCACAGTCTAGGAGCTGCAACCGCAAAGGCGCGGTCGGTCGCCCCTGAGCTTATGTCTAGACCGCGGGACATTCAGCAACCCCAGGTCGCCGATCTGAGGGACCTGGAGGTGGTGTGGTGGGTGAGAAGACTTTTAATGTAGGTGGGGGCAAGCCCGTTAAGGGCTTTGTAGACAAAGAGGAGGGTCTTGAAATGTATTCGGAACCGCACAGGGAGCCAGTGGAGAGAGGCCAGGATCGGTGATGTGGTCCCTTTTCCAGGTGCCCGTCAGGAGTCTCGCTGCGGCGTTTTGGACCAGTTGCAGGCGGGACAGGGAAGACTGGCTGATGCCAGTGTAAAGGGAGTTGCAGTAATCGAGGCGGGAGGAGATAAATGTGTGGACGATCTTTTCGAGGTCATCAAACTGGAGGAATTGTTTTATTTTAGCGATCGTCCGAAGCTGGAAGAAGCTAGCTTTTACCCCGGCATTGACTTGTTTGTCAAACTTCAGTGCTGAGTCAAATATCACGCCAAGGTTTTTGACGTGAGGTTTGAGTAATGGGGTAAGGCTGCCTGCTATCATTTTGATTGAGTCCGAGGGGCTGAGAAGGATGATCTCAGTCTTACTCTCATTTAGTTGGAGGAAGTTCTGGGCCATCCAGCACTTTATATCCTCGAGGCAGCGGGTAAGGTTCAGCAGATTTGATTGTGTTTTGGGCTTCAGGGGGAGGTACACTAGTCCCACTTGCCTCCGTTTGGCCCATACCCCTCCAAACCTGCCCTATCCATGTACCTGTCTAAATGTTTCATAAAGGCTGTGATTATCCCTGCATCAACTACCTCCACTGGAAGCTTGTTCCATGCACCCGCCACCATTTTGTGTGGAAAAATTTTACCCATCACCAGAAGGGTCTCCACCCGAAACGTCACCCATCCCTTCTCTCCAGAGATGCCGCCTGTCCCGCTGAGTTACTCCAGCGTTTTGCGTCTGTCTGAGAGAGAGAGAGAGGTGACAGGCGCAATAGAAATGCAGGTCCTTCCATTCCGTGACACCAGCTCCACTTTCACGGAAGAAAATGAATTATTAATTGCCACGAGGCTTTGACTGTGGAGCCCCCCCGAGCCATTCTGTGTACAGGCTAAATGAACACAGACAGGTGAGCCTTTCAAATGCTGCAGTGTGGATAACACAAGGCTCATATTGACAGGCTGTTAGGTACTTCCCCCCCCCTCTGGTGAATGCTATGTACTTAACTCTTCCGTTTCTCTCCTGAGTGCAGCCCGTGGCTGGGAGTCAGGAATCAAGGGGTTAAGGGCTCCTGTACCCGATTGGCCAAGCTGCGTCAGGTGACGGGTGACTCATCGGAAGCTTAAATACCAGAAGCTCCCAGAATTCTCTCTCTCCTTTTCGTCGACCCTGACTCGTGAGCAGGTTGCGGGTGCTGTGACTGCAGGAGGCCTTGGCCACATGGCGTAGAACTTTGTGTATTGTTACCTACATTTGTCAATTATTATTGAAAATGGATTGGATAAGGGCTGACCTGAGGTTTTCGTGTATTTTGTTTTCAGGGTTATTTCCATTTAGGCAGGTTAGAGACTCTAGTTCGACGGCCCATTGCGAGGCTGGCTGGAGCACTGTTATCTTTGTTTATTAGTTTATTCTTGTCCTTGTCTGGGTTGTTTGGATCAGGTTTGAGTTTTAATTAAATAAAAGACTATTTTCTTGAACTTCAGCCTGGTTTTTGACTATGTTACGCGGCTCTGAAGTACCTGCATTCGGGAGTCGTAACACAGGCTCTCTCAGGAGCTGGGGATGTGTCTGCCGCTTGCCAGCTCTGGGAGAGGTTTTTTCCCCCTTTCTCAACAAGGACTTAACAGGATCTGAAGAAGGGTCTCGATCCGAAACGTCACCTATTCCTTTGCTCCATAGATGCGGCCTTACCCGCTGAGTTTCTCCAGCATTTTTATCCACCTTTGGTTTTTTCCAGCATCTGCAGTTCTTTCTCAAACGTAACTTTATTCAGTGTTTGCATTTTACAGTTTACCAGAAGGCGCAAAGACTTTCTATAGTCACATTGCATCAGGCAATACTTGTGAGGAAGGGTCTCGACCCGAAATGCCACCCATTCCTTCTCTCCAGAGATGCTGCCTGTCCCGCTGAGTTAAACCCATGTCCCACGGTACGAGTTCATTCCAAGAGCTCTCTCTCCCGAGTTTGCCCTGATTCGAACTGGGAGGTTTACGGTAATGGCCGCTCGTCGGTACTCGGGGCTCTCGTGGACATTTTTCAACATGTTGAAAAATCTTCACGGGCCTTCCCGAGCTTACCTGCCGTTAGCGAGTCTTCCCGAGTACCTGCCGTTAGCGCTAAGAGACGTCCCCGAGCTCCGACGTACCCGCTACGTTCATTCTCTGTGCTTACTACGAGTTTGATTTTTTTTTTTAACTCGGGAGAGCTCTTGGGATGAACTCGCACCGTGGGACAGGGCTATAACATTTTTGTGTCTATCTCCGGTTTAAACCTTCATCTGCAGTTCCTTCCTGTACAAAATAAAGAAACCATTGAACGAACACCATTGGTGTTTACAAGAGCAAATGCGAGAGTGTGGGTCCCATTACTGATAAATGTCGACACAAAATGCTGGAGTAACTCAGCGGGACAGGCAGCATCTCCAGAGAGAAGGAATGGGTGACGTTTCGGGTGGAGACCCTACTTTCGACCCAGGAACGTCACCCATTCCTCTCTCCAGAGATGCTGCCCGTCCCGCTGAGATACTCCGGCATTTTGAGTCTGCTGTTTAAACCAGCATCTTTATCAACAAGACTCTCGACCTCCCGCGGCGACCAGCTGTTCACGGAAGACCGCCAGAGTCCCCGTGGACACCGCGTGTTCCCTCTCCAGGGATACGCAGGGCATGGTTGCGGGCCCGGAAGAGGGGCAGGCAGCCAACTCTAGCGTGACCATCGACCGCCCGCTGCCTGGACCCGCCGACGGCCATCTTGGCCAGGGCCAGGAGCAAAGCGACAGGGAGAGGCTCTGGGAGTGTTGCGTGGGGAAGCTGACAGACACACAGAGAGAGAATTCTCACAATCTCTTTGGGGCAGGAAAGGTGTAGGAAGGAACTGCAGACGCTGGTTTACACCGAAGACAGACACAAGAAGCTAGAGTAACTCAGCGGGACAGGCAGCGTCTCTGGAGAAAAGGAATGGGTGGCGTTTCGGGTTGAGACCCTTCTTCAGACAGAGGTGTCAGGAACGCTGGGTCTGCTGCCACCCCGCGTGCGTTGGTTGACTGATCTTCAGAGCGATGACAGACGAGGTGGCCATGAGTAATACGGGCGTCATGTTTGCCCTTTCCTCCACCCCAGCTCCGTAGCTGTGTGAGTAATCTGGCAGAGGCCAAAGAATCTTCACCCACGACTTGGAACCCCAGCTCTGCCGATTATGCCGCTCTAATTATGTCCAAGAGTGAGGATATGTGTATGTTAGATTGTCTAGTTTAGATGGCTGGATGTCTAGTTTAGATGTCTGGATGACTAGTTTAGATGTCTAGTTTAGATGTCTAGTTTAAATGTCTGGATGACTAGTTTAGATGTCTAGTTTAGATGTCTAGTTTAGATGTCTGGATGACTAGTTTAGATGTCTAGTTTAGATGTCTGGATGACTAGTTTACTAGTTTAGATGTCTAGTTTAGATGTCTAGTTTAGATGTCTCTAGATTTTTGATGTCCTAGTGTAAATGTCTAGTTTAGAAGTGTCTAGTTTAAATGTCTAGTTTAGATGTCTAGTTTAGATGTCTGGATGTCTAGTTTAGATGTCTAGTTTAGATGTCTGGATGACTAGTTTAGATGTCTAGTTTAAATGTCTAGTTTAGATGTCTAGTTTAGATGTCTGGATGTCTAGTTTAGATGTCTAGTTTAGATGTCTGGATGTCTAGTTTAGATGTCTAGTTTAGATGTCTGGATGTCTAGTTTAGATGTCTAGTTTAGATGTCTGGATGACTAGTTTAGATGTCTAGTTTAAATGTCTAGTTTAGATGTCTAGTTTAGATGTACTTACAAAATTCTTAAGGGGTTAGACAGGCTAGATGCAGGAAGATTGTTCCCGATGTTGGGGAAGTCCAGAACAAGGGGTCACAGTTTAAGGATAAGGGGGAAGTCTTTTAGGACCGAGATGAGAAGATCATTTTTCACACAGAGAGTGGTGAGTCTGTGGAATTCTCTGCCACAGAAGGTAGTTGAGGCCAGTTCATTGGCTATATTTAAGAGGGAGTTAGATGTGGCCCTTGTGGCTAAAGGGATCAGGGGGTATGGAGAGAAGGCAGGTACAGGATACTGAGTTGGATGATCAGCCATGATCATATTGAATGGCGGTGCAGGCTCGAAGGGCAGAATGGCCTACTCCTGCACATATTTTCTATGATTCAGATGAGATGTCTGGATGTCATGTTTAGATGTAGTTTAGATGTCTAGTATGTCTAGATTTTGTCTAGTTAGATGTCTGGATAGTCTGTTTAGAGTTTAGTGTCTGTCTCTAGTTTAGATGTCTGTCTGAGTCTAGTTTGTCTAGATGTCTAGTTTATGATGAGTAGACGTCTAGTTTAGATGTTGTCTAGTTTAGAATGTCTTGTTTAGATGTCCAAGAAACGTCTAGTTTAGATGTCTGTCTAGTTTAGACGTCTAGTTTAGATGTCTAGTTTAGATGTCTGCACTCTCTAGTTTAGAATCTGAGTTTAGATGTCTGTCTCGTTTAGTCTGGAGGTCGTCTTGTTTATTTGATGTCTAGTTTGTCTAGTTTAGATGTCTAGTTTAGATGTTGTCTAGTTTAGATATCTAGTTTTGATGTCTGGATGTCTAGTTTAGACGTCTAGTTTAGATGTCTGATGTCTGGAGTTAGTTTAGACGTGTTTAGATGTCTAGTTTAGATGTCTGTTTAGATGTCTGGTTTTAGATGTCTAGTTTAGATGTCTAGTTTAGACGGTTACACAAAAGGCTGGAGAAACTCAGCGGGTGCAGCAGCATCTAAGAGGCGAAGGAGATAGGCGATGTTTCGGGTCGAGACCCTTCTTCAGACTATGTCTAGTTTAGATGTCTAGTTTAGACGTCTGGTTTAGGCGTCTAGTTTAGACGTCTGGTTTAGGCGTCTGGTTTAGGCGTCTGGTTTAGGCGTCTGGTTTAGGCGTCTGGTTTAGACGTCTGGTTTAGACGTCTGGTTTAGACGTCTGGTTTAGGCGTCTGGTTTAGACGTCTGGTTTAGACGACTGGTTTAGAAGTCTAGTTTAGGCGTCTAGTTTAGGCGTCTAGTTTAGACGTCTGGTTTAGATGTCTAGTTTGTTATAGACATTAGACAATAGGTGCAGGAGTAGGCCATTCGACCCTTCGAGCCAGCGCTGAGTTCACCGTGGGCGTGGCATCTTGTGTCTATCCTCTTGGACTTGTTTGCTCGTGATGGCTCATTGCCTGACAAAATCAAACCACGCGTAATTTAAAGTGCGGATACGGGAAGATGTGATTAAGACTTGTCTCTTCTTGTATTGACAAGCCCTGCGCGGGTTGCAAAGATGTGATTTGCCTTATTTATGACAATTTATTACGTTTTAGATTATTTTGATGTCAAGAATAACTATAATTTGAAAGATCTAAATCAATTTCTTCTCCTTCTTAATTTAGCCAATGAAAGCAATTAAATTATTTTTTTTTTAAATGAGGGATTTTGACTTTGTAATGTTTTAATTTCGATGGGTTGCTGCTTGTGAAGTTTAATTAGAGAATGCATTTCAATTTGAGAGGAATAATGGATGTTGATTTTCCCTCAGTCCCCCCCGATAAGATGAATTAAACTTGGTAATTTCCGTCAAATCGGATATTATTCAATCTGTTCCTGTTTTGCTTCGTTCCGTTATTAAGTTGACCATTTATCCTGTTGCTAGCATCAATGTGGCTGTATCCAGGGTGAATTTCTGGCCCACCGCACATTTTCCGGCACCTTTGGTTCCAGAGGGTTTCTGGGTTATCCGTGTTGCCGGGCCGACAGAGACCACGGCCTCCGAGAGGAGTCCAACGGCACCGGAATGTTCCGCTTATGCCGCCTGGGGCCGAAGTACCGGCCGGCAAAGTCGGCTACGGAAACCGATCTGTCGGATCCGGGAACTCCGGCCAGGACGGAGTTCCGGAGCCCCAGGCCGCAGCGGGGCCAATCCCACCCGTCGATAGGCCGTGGAGGTCCGTGTGAGGGCTAGATAATAGTCAGTAGACAATAGGTGCAGGAGTAGGCCATTCAGCCCTTCGAGCCAGCACCGCCATTCAATGTGATCATGGCTGATCATCCCCAATCAGTACCCCGTTCCTGCCTTCTCCCCATATCCCCTGACTCCGTTATTTTTAAGAGCCCTATCTAGCTCTCTCTTGAAAGTATCCAGAGAACCTGCCTCCACCACCATCTGAGGCAGAGAATTCCACAGACTCACCACTCTCTGTGAGAAAAAGTGTTTCCTCGTCTCCGTTCTAAATGGTTTACTCCTTATTCTTAAACTGTGTGGCCCCTGGTTCTGGACTCCCCCCCCAACATCGGAACATGTTTCCTGCCTCTAGCGTGTCCAAACCATTAACAATCTTATATGTTTCAATGAGATCTCCTCTCATCCTTCTAAACTCCAGAGTGTACAAGCCCAGCTGCTCCATTCTCTCAGCGTATGACAGTCCCGCCATCCCGGGAAATTAACCGCGGGATCGGCCGCCCTCACCCAACTAGGCGTCTCAGAGGGCGGTGGAGGCCGGTTCTCTGGATGCTTTCAAGAGAGAGTTGGATAGGGCTCTTAAAAATAGCGGAGTCAGGGGATATGGGGAGAAGGCAGGAACGGGCACTGATTGGTGGATGATCAGCATCTGCTCCGGTTTCCTTCCCTCATCATATGCAGAGAATAGGAGCCTGAAGAATGAGAGGGCATCGGTGCTGGCCAGGAAACATGTTCTGAAGGGTCCAGAATTTAAGGCTTACGGACGACGAGGAAACACTCCTGCACTGTGTCTATGTGGATGCTTTCATGAAGAGGGCTAGATAGGGCTCTTAAAGATAGCGGTGTCAGGGATATTTTCCGGAGGTGTGGCGGGGGGGTTACTCCATGGGAGGTTTCCGGGGGCGGGGGGGGATTTCAAGTGCACCTTGGTAATTTTGTCCGGATGAAAGGAAGTGCTGGTCCCTCAGTTGCCGTAAAATGGATGGTGGACCTGTACCTCCATACTGTCCCGTCTCTCCCATCCTCTCCGTCTGGTCTCCACCCTAAACGTCACCCATTCCTTCTCTCCAGAGATGCTGCCTGTCCCGCTGAGTTACTCCAGCATTTTGTGTCTATCTTGAATGTCTTGCAATAAACCCGTCCAATGTATGCACAGCCATCGCCACAGCTATTAATTTTGTAACTCATCTGTTGATCATACAACTGATTTCAAAAGATTAATCTTCGAGGAATGTTTGTCTGGATTATTTTCTTGACTTTGGGAGATTAAGGCATGATGCTAACAAGATGATTAAGATCATGAAAGGATTTGATGTTTTCCCCCAAGTTGGAGTTCCAAGTCTGCGGACGGCTTTAGTGAGCGAGTCAGACTGTTTGGGAAACATTTCAACTCCCAAAACAGTGGTGTACAGGGGAGTTGCTGCCTCACAGCGCCAGAGACCCCGGGTTCGATCCTGTCTGTACGGAGTTTGCACGCTCTCCCCGTGACCGCGGGTGCTCCGGTTTCCTCCCACACTCCAAAGGCGCGCGGCTTCGCAGGTCAATTGGACTGTGAATCGCCCAAGTGCGTAGGAAAGCACTTGATTAGTACGGGGGTCGTGGGGCTGTGAGGAGGAGAATGGGGTTGCGAGGGGGAGATGGGTCAGCCATGATTGAATGGTAGAGTAGACTTGATGGGCCGAATGGTTTTTATTCTGTCTCCTGTAACTTATGAACTTGCCACAGTGTACAGATACAGGATAAAGGGAATAACCTTTAGTGGAAGATTAATTCCTGATAAGGTCTGATTAAAGATAGTCCCAGGGTCTCTATTGAGGTGTTAAAGTAGGAACTGCAGATGCTGGAAAATCAGCGGGTGCAGCAGCATCTATGGAGCGGAGGAGATAGGCGACGTTTTGGGCCGAAACCCTTCTTCAGACTCTATAAGGAGGTAGTTGGGAGGCCAGGACTGCTCTCCAGTTGTTGGTTGGGTGGTTCAGGTGCCTGTAACAGCATTAAAGATAGTCCGAGGGTCTCCAATATTGTATCAGCTGTAAACCGACGACAGAGTGGATTTGTGGGGCTAATTGTTATCTGCTTTAGTTTAGTTTAGAGATACAGCGCAGAAACAGGCCCTTCGGCCCACCGGACCCGGGCCGGCCAGCGATCCCCGCACGCTAACACTACCCCACACACACTTGGGACAATTTTACATTTGACACCAAGCCAATTAACCCACAAACCCGCACGTCTTTGGAGCGTGGGCGCACCCGGAGGAAGCCCACGCAGATCACGGGGAGAACGTACAAACTCCACACAGACAGCACCCGCGGTCGGGATCGAACCCGGGTCTCGGCTGACAACTCGTGCCGCCGGTAAATAATCATGGAAACATAGACAATAGACAATAGGTGCAGGAGGAGGCCATTCGGCCCTTCCAGCCAGCACCGCCATTCATTGTGATCATGGCTGATCGTCCGCTAACAATAGCCCGTGCCTGCCTTCTCCCCAATAGAAACATAGAACTGTGAGTATTGTGTGGGAAGGAACTGCAGATGCTGTTTTAAACTGAAGATTGACACAAAAAGCTGGAGTAACTCATGTGGTCATAAGTAATCGGGGCAGAATTAGGCCATTTAGCCCATCGGGTACATTCCGCCATTCAATCACCTCTTCCCCCTAACCCCATTCTCCGGCCTTCTCCCCGTAACCCTGACACCCGCACTGATCAAGAATCTGTTGATCTGTGCCTTAAAAATATCCACTGACTTGGCCTCCGCAGTCTTCCGTGGCAATGCATCCTGCTGATTCACCGCCCTGACCCGCTGAGTTACTCCGGCTTTTTGTGCCTATCTCCCAGCGAGTATTGTTCGGCAGAGGCCGGGACTCATCCACTCCCCCCTTGCTGTAAACCGCTCCTACCCGTTTGATGAATTGACCGCTAATTGCCAGCACTTCGGTGAGTGCCCTGAATCAGCAGACTATCTCCCATCCCTCGCTCAGATAACACGGCGCTTACATCATCCGCAAAGTACATCACCTGCAAAGTGATTCCCCCCCCCCCCGTTCAAAACTGCATGCTCCACACATTAGAGTTGTCAGCCGAGACCATTTGCCTGAGTGATGAACGGACGGAGGAGAATTTAGATTTGGCACATCGGCCTAGTGCCAAGCTGGCACCATGCCCACTGCCTCATCGCTCTCCCCTCTCCAAGCTGGGAAGAGCGCAGAGAGGATTTACGAGGTTGTGGCCAGGACTCGAGGGCCTGAGCTGCGGGGAGAGGTTGGGCAGGCTGGGACTCTATTACTTGGAGCGCGGGGAGGAGGAGGGGGTGCTCTGATGTAGGGGCGCAAAATCATGAGGGGAATAGATCGGGGAGAGTCTCTTGCCCAGAGTAGGGGAATCGAGGAGCAGAGAAGAATCGAGGATCAAGGTGAAGGGGGAAAGGTTTAGATGGATATGGGCCACACGCAGCCAGGTGGGATTAGTGTAGATGGGACATGTCGGTCAGTGTGGGCCGAAGGGCCTGTTTCCATGCTGAATGGCTCTATCCGTAGCAAGGGACTGCAGGTTTGTCATTTAATTGGCTTGGTTTATATGGTCCCTCACAGAGAGTGGTGAGTCTGTGGAATTCTCTGCCTCAGAGGGCGGTGGAGGCCGGTTCTCTGGATGCTTTCAAGAGAGAGCTAGATAGGGCTCTTAAAGATAGCGGAGTCAGGGGATATGGGGAGAAGGCAGGAACGGGGCACTGATTGGGGATGATCAGCCATGTTCACATTGAATGGCGGTGCTGGCTCGAAGGGCCGAATGGCCCACTCCTGCACCTATTGTCTATTGTCTATTGAGTGTGTAGGTTAGTGTGCGGGGCGCAGACTCGTTGGGTCGAATGGGCCTGTTTTCGCACTGTATATCCAAATTAAACAAATTGAAGATAAAACACACACACACACACACACGTACACGTACACGTACACTACACGTACACACACACAAACACGTACACACACACCACACGCACACACACACACCACACACAACACACACACACACACACACACACACACGTACACACACGTACACGTACACACACACACACACACACACACACACACACACACACACACCACACACGTACACGTACACGTACCATATAGACACACACCACACCACACACACACACACACACACACACGTACACGTACACACACACGTACATACACACACACACACGTACACAACACACACACACAACACACCGTTATATATATACACACACATACACACACACACACACACACAGACACACACACACAGCACACCACACACACACGGCACACACAACACACACACCGCATACGACACACACACACAACGCACACACCACACACAACACACACACCACACACACCCCACGTACACACACACTCACACGTAACACACACACACACGCACACGCACACACACACGCACAAATATACGCACACGCACACGCACACGCACGCAGGTTAGGATGGAAGGAGTAGGCAGTTTGGGTCACGTGAGGCAAGCTGCCAATGAGTGAATCTGAAGAAGGCTCTCGACCAAAAACGTCGCCTATTTCCTTCGCTCCATAGATGCTGCCTCACCCGCTGAGTTTCTCCAGCATTTTTGTCCTCCCAGTGAGTGGGTCAAAGTCAGGGTGTAATTCGGGCTGGTTTTGCCCTTGTGGGGTGGGACTGGCCTGGCAGGAGCTGGATGAAGTCTGCTGACAATGGGATCAAGCGGCCATGTTTCTCCACCCTCTGGCATTCGTTACGATGGAGTGGCCGGAAAAGGGTTTGGATGAATGGGTCAGTCCGCAATGAGGGAGTGCGGGAGCCCTGGAACCACTGTGGTTCCATCAAAGAGAAGCATCTTCTCCTGAGGTGACCGCACAATAACCACGTGAGTATTTTTGGGACCAGGACTTGGCTGTTTTGTGTGTGTTTGTTTATTTCCTGCATCAGTCGGAGCGAGAGTCCAGGGCCAGACTGAGTCCTTCAGTCCGACGGAGATTATGAATCCACCAATTTGATTTAAAAAATTCATAATCCGTGGAAACGCTGAGCTGTGCGCGAGGTTTCCTAGCAACATCGAGCCGCTCGCTGGCAAGTAGTCACCCGTAGTTGGCTACAGGGCGGCGGGGTGGCGCAGTCGCTGCCTCACAGCGCCAGAGACCCGGGTTCGATCCCGACCACGGGAGCTTGCCCGCGCGGAGTTTGTACGTTCTCCCCGTGACCCCGTGTGGGTTTTTCCTGAAATCTTCCGTTTCCTCCCACACTGCAAAGAGGTGCAGGCTTGTAGGTTAATTGGCTTGGTGTAAGTGTAAATGGTCTCCAGTGTGTGTGTGTGTGTGTGTGTAGGGCAGTGTTAGTGAGCGGGGCTCGCTGGCCGGCGCGGACCCGGTGGGCCGAAGGGCCTGTTTCCGCGCTGTATCTCTAAACTGAACTGAACTGAACTGAAGTAGACTAAACTAAGAGTCCAATGGAAGACGCACATCGCTGGAGTACTTCATTAGTCGGGGAGCGGTGGACCCCGCACAGCGGTAGAGTTGCTGCCTCACAGCACCAGAGACTTGGGTTTGATCCTGGCTACTGGTGCTGTCTGTATGGACAATAGACAACAGGCGCAGGAGTAGAGGCCATTCGGCCCTTCGAGCCAGCACCGCCATACAATGTGATCACGGCTGATCATCCCCAATCAGTTCCCCGTTCCTGCCTTCTCCCCCATATCCCCTGACTCTGCTATTTTTAAGAGCCCCCTCTAGCTCTCTCTTGAAAGCACCCGGAGAACCGGCCTCCACAGAGGCAGAGAATTCCACAGACAATTTGTACATTCTTCCCGTGACCTGCGTGGGTTTTTTTTTTTTTTCCGAGACAGGTTTTTTTTTTTTTTTTTTTTTTTTTTTTTTTCCTCCCACTCTCCAGAGACTTACAAGTTTCTAGGTTAATTGGCTTGGTATCAATGTGAAATTGTCCCTAGTGTGTGTGTGTGTGTGTGTGTGTGTGTGTGTGTGTGCGTGTGTTGTGGTTGCGAGTGTGCGTGCTGCGTGCGTTGGCTGCGGTGTGTGTGTGCGTGCGTGTGTGTGTGTGTGTGTGCGTGTGTGTGTGTGTGGCGTGTGTGTGTGGTGCGTGTGTTGTGGTGTGTGTGCTGTGTGTGTTTGTGTGCGCGCGTGTGCGTGTGTGTGCGTGCGTGTGTGTGTGTTGCGTGTGTGCGTGTGTGTGTGTGTGTGTGTGTGTGGTGTGTGTGGTGTGTGTGTGCGTGTGCGTGTGTGTGTGTGTGTGTGTGTGTGTGGGGTGGTGTTAGTGTGCGGGGGGATCGCTGGTCGGCGCGGACCCGGTGGGCCGAAGGGCCTGTTTTCCGCGCTGTATCTCTAAACTAAAAAACTAAACTCAGCGGGGCGGGCAGCATCTCTGGAGAACGTGGATAGGCGACGTTTTTGGGTCGGGGAACCTTCTTCAGGCTCTTTCTTGCGGTCTTGGATGGCGCCGTTCCCAAACCGTGCTGTGGTTCTTCCCGATAAAGTGCTTTCTGTGGCGCATCTGTAGAAGTTGGTGATGTTGGTGGTGGGAAAGGTGATCACTGGGCTACAGTCCAGGTGGGAGTCCTGGGAGTTTCCCGTGTCGCCAACACTCCGTCTCTTCCACACTTCACGGATTCTTAGACTGGTCCATTTCACGTTCGTTTTAGTTTAGAGGTACAACGCCCTAAAGAGGCCCTTCGGCCCACCGTGTCCGCACCGACCAGCGATCCCCGCATATTAACACCACCCGAGGGACAGTTTACATTTACTCCAAGCCAATGAGCCTACAAACCCGCACGCCTTTGGAGTGTGGGAGGAAAAAACGATAATCTCGGGGAAAACCCACACGCGGGTCACGGGGAGAGCGTACAAACTCCGTACGGACAGCGCCCTTGGTCGGGATCGAACCCGGGTCTCTGCCGCTGCAGGCGCTGTAAGGCGGCAACTCTACCGCCGCGCCACCGTGCCGCCCTTTCTGGGTTCGTGCCGTGTGCAAACGATCGTTCCCCAAACCCCAACGCTGGCCCGGATCATCTCCTGCAGCTGTGATGATCGGCCTCTGTCTGTGCATCAGTCGGGATATTCTGACTCGAATCCCTGTAGCGGGACTCGAACTCACAAACCTTCGGACTCGGAGGCGGCAGAGGAACCCACCGCGGCGCGCACGTGACAGAGACAAGGAAAATTTTTTTTTCACTTCAGTTTGAAGTTCGCTTCACTTCTTCAGTCTGAAGAAGGGTCTCGACCCGAAGCGTCACCCATTCCTTCCCTCCAGAGATGCCGCCTGTCCCGCTGAGTTACTCCGGCATTCAGGGGCGGAAATCCCGGGGGGGGACAGGGGGGACACGGGAAATATGGCCCAGGTTTACAGCCAGTGCGGAGAAGCAGCACTGGTGTCCAGGCAGGGCTGTAGGTTAACCGGACGAGACGGGCAGAGTTGAGCTGCATTTAGCGCTGGATTGAGCCTCCAAAGCCTCGTGAGTGTGTGTGTGGTGTGTGTGTGTATGTGTGTGTTCTTTGTGTGTGTGTGTTGGTGTTCGTGTGTGTGAGTGTGTTTGCCACGCAAGAAATTGTGTCCCCCCTGTCCCCATCCTTATTTCAATAGCAATTTCATGCCTGCCGGCATTTGTGTTCTATCTTCACTTTAGTTTAGTTTTGTTTTAGAGATACAGCGTGGAAACAGGCCCAATCGACCCCATCCGAGTCTGCGCCCACCAGCGTTCCCCCCTCGCACACTAACACCACCCTCATCATCATCGGCGGTCATTCGAAATGAGTGTGAGTGTCCTCTCCTCTCCATAGGGTCGTCCACTTGTGGGTCTGCAAAGGCCGATCCGCGATCCACACACACCTGGGTGCAACGTGGGCGCTGGAGGCTGGCGGTGGTCGGCAGTCGGCGAGCTCCCTTCTCCCTCTCTCCTTACGGTGCAGTCTCTCAGTCTCTGCGACACGCCGTCGTTCCGTTACTACCCTACACACACACACACACACACACACGAGGGACTATTTTCACATTTTACACCAAGCCGATTAAACTCCAAACCTGCGCGCCTTTGGAGCGCGGGAGGAAAAATAAAAACTGAAGATCTCGGAGAAAAAACCCACGCGGGGGGGTTTTGGTGAGAACGTCCAAACGCCAACCAGGCAGCGCCCGTGGTCAGGATCGAACCCGGGTCCCTGGGACGGTGCTGCCCGCCCCGCGCTCCCAGCAGTGGCCAGGCTCTGGAGCGCTGCAGGGTCGCGAGGAGCACGCGCAGTAATTGGGAGTTTATCCTCCCCGGTGATTCGGAGCCAGCCTTTTGGCGAAGGGAGAGTTGATGAGAAGGCTAATGACATTTTCATTTGCTGTTGTTAATGGCATTCCTCGTGTTTTTAATGCAAATTTCGCTTCTGTTAGAAATGCCAGGGCTCCCGCCCTCCACCCTGATTGTAAGTGTCTGATTAGTGTGTACAGCCAGTTGTGCTTCTAATCAGTCAGGCTCAATTGATTTAATGATGGGCCAGAGATGGAGGGGGAGAGGTTAGGCACTTGTAGATAGTGGGGAGGGCGGGATGAGGTGAGAGTGAGAGAGAGATAGGACTAGAGATAAGTTTGAGATAGAGTAGCTGAAGATGGAGAGAAAGAGGTTGTGATAAGAGAAGTTGTGAGAGTCTCCCCCCCCCCTCTCGAAGAGAGAAGAAAAAGATTGGTTAGTGAAAGAAGAATGAAGGGGATAGAACGTGAAGGAGAGAGTGTGCCCTAGAGTTGAGTGTGATGTAGTGAGATGTATGAGGTAATAGGTATGAATAGTTGTGTGTGTTGTTGTGAAGTTATGGAGTGTGAGAGTGTTTTCCCTTTCCCCCCCTCCCCACCTTCCCCCTCCCCCCCCCCCCTCCCCTCTCCCCTCTCCCCCCACTCTAGTGTGTTTGGTAAGAGTGATGTGGGACTCCCCTCTCCCCTCAGAAAAACAAAAACCCCCTACCCATAGAAGGAGAAATAAGGAAAAAAAAATAAAAAGAAACCGTCTCTCCCACCTCCCCCCTCCCCTCACTCTCTCCAAGAGAAAGAGACAGAAAAGAGATCTAGAGAGAAAGATGAGAAAAGAGAACCTCTCCCTTCTCCCTCACCCTCCCCTCCCCCCCGCTCCCCTCCCCCTCTCCCCTCCCCTCCCTCCTAAAGGAGAAAGAGACTCCCGTTCCTCCCACCTCCGTCCCTCCCCCTCTCCCCTCCTCTCCCCCCCTCCCCCTCCCTCTCCCCTCCTCCCCCCACCTCTCAGATGGGAGAATATAGAAGAGCCCTCCCCCTCTCCCCCTCCCCCCTCTACCCTCTCTACCTCCCTAAGAGACAGAGAAAGAAAAAGGGAGAACAAACCAAAAGAGAAAGAAAGAACGAGAGAAAGGGAAGATAAAAAAGTGTAACCGGGAAAAAGAAAGAGAAAAAAGAAAAGTAGTAGAAGAGAAAAGAAACGATAATAGAAAGTAGAAAGAAAAGAGTGAAAAGAACCAGACCCAGAGAAAAAGAGAAACGAAAAAAAGAGTCCCGAAAGAGCAAAGAGACCATCCCAGAAGAGAAAAAGAAAAAACAAAAGAGAAAATGGAAGAGGGATACACGAAAAAAGGAGACTCAAGAAACAAAAAGAGAAATAAGAAAAAAAAGAAAGGCAACATAGAAGAAAAAAAACCTCCAAAGAGGAAAGGGCCAGCAGGACAGAGAAAAGACACGGAGCCCTCCTCTCTTCCCCCTCCCCCCTCTCCCACCTCCCCCTCCATCTCCCACCTCCCCCTCTCTCATCCCTTCCCTCCCTCTCTCCCCGAGACATCTCCCCCCCTCTCCCACCTCCCCCCTCGCCAGACCCCCCCCCCCCTCCCCTCCTCCTCCTCCCCCGCCTCGCCCCAAAGCAACCCCCCCACCCCCCCCCCTCCCCCCACCCCCTCCCCCCCCCCTCCTCTCCCCTCCCCTCTCTCCCCTCTCCCTCCCCCACTCTCCCCCCTCCCCCCCCTCCCCCTCCCCCTCTACCACTCTCCCCCCTCCCCTCCCCCCTCCCCACCTCTCCCCTCCCCTCTCCCCCCCACCTCTCACCCTCTCCCCCCCCTCCTCTCCCCTCTCCTCTCCCCTCTCCCTCCCATCTCCCTCCCCACTCTCCCCCTCTCCCCTCTCCCCCCACCATCTCTCCCCTCACCCTCCCCCTCTCCACCTCCCTCTCCCCTCTCCCTCCCACCTCCCCCTATCCTCTCCTCTCCCTCCCCCCCCATCCTCCTCCTCCCCTCCCCTCTCCCTCTCCCTCTCCCCCCTCCCCTCCCATCCCCCTCTCCCCTCTCCCCTCTCCCCCCCCCCTCCCCCTCTCCCCCCCCCTCCCCCTCTCCCCCCAACCCCTCTCACCACTCTCCCCTCTCCTCCCTCCCCTCCCCCCCCCCCCCCTCCCCCCTCTCCCTCTTAAAAAAAGGTCTTACCTTCCACTGCCTGTAACCTCCGGCAACCACCTTCAACTAGCATCGCAACCGGCTTCGACTAAGAAAATTACCGATTTTTAATACGGCAACCTATGTTTAGTCGCGGCCGGTTTTTAATTTTTTTAAATAACCGGCGGAACATAGAAGAAGCGGAAACCACTTTCAACCAATAGGGAGACTGACAAACACCTCCGGGAACCGCACGGAAACCTTGGGTGGGGCGCAAAGTCTCCAGAGGTTCCCGTTCAGGTTTCCTAAGTGGGACGGGGGCATTAGAGCATGGGTGGTGGGTGTAGGGAACGAGCTGCTGGAGGAGGTAGTTGGGGCGGGGGCTATCACAATTAAGAAGCGCAGGGACATGGATTGGACGGGTTTAGAAGGATATGGGCCAAATAAATGCAAGCAGGCGGGACTAGTGTAGATGGGGCATGTTGGGCTGAAGCTTTCCTCCCACACTCCACAGACACGGAGGTTTACAAGTTAATTGGCTTCGGTTAAATTTGTAAATTGTCCTTGGCGCGTACGATAGCGCGAGTGTGCGGGAATTGGCGCGGACTTGGTGACCTATTGAAATGCTGTATCTCTAAAACTAAACTAGAACTACCGAAACCAAACTTAATAATCATGAGGGATTATTTTAATACCAACTATCGCGCTGCCTTCAATCTTGATAGTTAATGGTCTATGTCTGATCGCCATTGAAAATGTAATTTTCCAAAACATCATCCTTCACACATTATAAATCCCTTTGCTTAAAAAGTAGCAGATTTGTCTTTGACTAATAAAAGTGTTTAGAAGCATAATTCGTCTTTCTAGAAGCTTGCTCACCTCACAGAAAGATTATTGTCTCTCCCTTGAGCTGAATCCATCAAAGGTTCATGTGATAGGAGCAGAATTAGACCATTCGGCCCATCAAGTCTACTCCGCCATTCAATCGTGGCTGATCTATCTCTCCCTCCTAACCCCGTTCTCCTGCCTTCTCCCCATGACCCCTGACACCCGTACTAATCAACATAATCTATCTCTCTCTCTTTTGGTTTAGTTTAGTTTGGAGATACAGAAACAGGTCCCTTCAGCTCCATCGGTTTTTTTTTTTGTCCGCGCCTCGATGACCAGCGATCCCCAGCTACCCTGCACACACTAGGATAATTTCTACATTTGTACCAAGCCAATTAACCTACAAAACCTGTTATTCGGTTTTGGTTGGGGTAATTTTTTTTTTTATTGTTTTGTGTTTGTTTTTTTTTTGTTAGTGTTTTTTTTTGTGTGTGAGAAAGTCGGAGATCTTGGTGTAGAAAACCCACGGGGAGAACGCACAAACTCCGTACAGACAGCCCCCCTATTGTGGTTGTCAGGATCGAACCCGGGTCTCTTGGCGCTGTGATTATGGGGTTCTTGAGCAACTCTACCACTTGCGCCTACCGTGCCGGGCTTAAATAAATACCCTATTGACATGGCCTCTCACAGCCTTCAGCGGCATATGAATTCCACAGATTCAAATCGCCCTCTGACTAAAGCAATTCCTCTCGCCTCCTTGCCTGACATTGGAACGTCCTCTAATTCTGAGGTCCGTGCCCTCTGGTCCATGACACTCCCACTAGTGGCGAACTAAAAACCCCGTCTCCTCCAGCACCTGGTTTGCCGGCTCGATTTTCTAGAGATGATGGTGCTCCGGTTTCCTCCCGACCTGCCGGATCTGTTCTGCAGTTTTGTTAATTGGCTCCTGTAAATTACCCCTGGAGCGCTTTATTGGATTTTGGATCGGTCTAGTGTACGGGGGGGGATCGCTGGACCTTTGGCTTTGTGGTTCTCGGCGGGTTTCCGAAGGGTCCTGTTTCCACCCTGGTATCTCTAAACTAACTAAAACAAAAATATGGCGCGAGGCTCTGGCTTTGTCTCCATCTCCGTCCTCAGATTGGGGAATATTGGAGATCAGACCCTGTATCCTATCTAGTCTGCGGTCACACCAGAGTTGAGTCCTCCTTAATTGGTAGAAAGGTGTCACTGCTCTTGTTCTCACTTATGCGCGTTCCCGCAAAGGCCAGTCTGAAACTGCCTCGTTAACAGCTTGTTGTATCTGCATGTTAACTTCCAGTGAATCCTGTTCCAGGACCCCTTATCCCTTTGCAGACTGAACGACTTACCAGCTCTCATTAGTTAGAAGAGCTGTAACGCCAGAGACTGGAGCTCGGAGAGTTTGAAGCAGAGGTGTGCGATGCCTTAGAGAGTGGTGGGTACCCGGGCCATAGGGGAGACAGGGGCAGAATGAGGCCATTCGGCCCATCAAGCCTACTCCGCCATTCGATCATGCTTCCTTTCTTGCTGTTCATCTATCTCTCCCCTCTCAACACCATTCTCCATGCCTTCTCCCCATAACCTGGACACAAGTCTATCTGTGTGTAAGACGCAGAACTGCAGATGCCTCGGCAAAATTGCCCCAAGGTAGCACGCAAAATGCGGGAGAAACTCAGCGGCGTGAGGCAAGCATCTATGGAGAGAAGGCAGCGCCGCGCTTCCCGCCACCCCCTGTTTTGGTCCCCCATCTCTACGACCAGAAACGTCACCTATTCCTTCTCTCCATCGATGCTGCCTCTACCTGCTGTGTTTCTCCAGCATATCTGCCTACCTTTGATTTTTTCTCCAGCATCTGCAGTTCCTCTCTTTTAAGTAAGTAAGTAAGTTTATTGGCCAAAGTATTCACACTCACAAGCCCGCAAACATTTCGCCCTCCCCTGGTGCTCCCGCCACACAACACCCCCCGGTCCCCCTAACAAAACATGCACACTCACAGTGACAACGTTACAGACGCGCCCCCCCCTTCCCCCCCCCCCCATGACTCAGACAACACAACCTAAACATTAATACATCAATCTATCAATAACAACAATCCCTAATGATAAAACACTATTGATTAGGCACATGGACCCACACAAAATAATCCAGCCACAACCAGGTATTTTACACAAGGGGCCCCGGCCCCAGGTTTATGGAACGAGATACCCCGCTCCCCCCCCTGCCGCGTGAGGAGACCGTAGTTGAGGCAGGTACTATCGCCAACTGTTTAAGATAAACACTTGGACCAACAAATTCTACACCAGACAGGCAAAAAAACATGCCCCTGGAACTACCTGGCATGGGGACGGGTGCCCCCCCCGGCTCGGCTGCCGCAGGGACAGGGCAAATGCAGGCAAGTGGGGACTAGTGCAGAGAGCGGCGCACAGTTGGGCCCCACCCGCCCCCCCCCGGAACGGCCTTGATTCTCCCACGCCCTTGTCATGACCTCCATCATGCCTTCATGAAGGTGCTTCAAACAATACTCCATTGAGGGAGTGAGTGTTTTCAAGGAATCATTGCGGGTACTATACTGTCCTCTTTGCATGACACCCTGCTCTTCCCAAAGACATGTGTTGAGAATCGGACGTGTGTAGGGGAAGAAGCAGGGATAGTGCCTGTATCTTTTGTCGCGGGGTTTGTGAAACGAGCAGTTATAGTGTGAGGAGTGGCAGCGAGGGGTAGAAGAAACTAGGCCCTTGGGTCGGGGCCCGCAAGAGAAGCTTGCGGTGGGCTCACCCCCCCCCCCCATAAAACGGCCAACAGTGTCCCAGCGATACACTAGTCCCACCTGTCCTGCGCTTGGTTCCAAATCCCTCCAAACCTAGTCTGGGAACCTCCAGTTCCTTCCTACCAGGGCGGTACTGAAATAATTGATTCACTAACGTCAGCATGCCTGTGCGAATCCTGCTCTGGTCCTGCTATCTCGCGGCCTCGTGTCTCTTCCACCTCTGTCTTCCCTCTCTCTATTTTATTTATCCCGTCTGGTGCACGCTCCAGCCGGCGCCCAGCGCGCCGCCTGCTCCCCCTGTGGGTGGGCTCCGGCGCTCATGCTTCTCCCCTTCTCCTCTCCTTTTGTTTCTTTCCTCCCTTTCTTTTTTTTTTTTATTTTTTATTTTTTTTTTATTCCTCCCGCTTTCTTCCTCTTTCCCCCCCCTTTGCTCTCCCCCCTCCCATACCCTCTTTCTCTCCCCCCTTTCCCCCCATACTCCCCCCATCTACATCCCTCTTACCCTCCTCCCCCTAATCTCATCTATGCACACCTATCTCCCATCTCTCCCTACACTTCCCCTCTACTCCCCCTCCCTCTCCCCTCACTCTCTCTCTCTAACTCTCCCCTCTCCCCCCTCTACTCCCCCTCTCTAATCACTCTCTCTCCATCTCCCCCCTCTACCCCCCACCAACCCGGATGCCCTGCTAACATTAGCACTGTCCGATCTGTCACACCGCTACGTTATGACTACTATTCCTCACAGCCAACAATGGACCATGTGGGCGTCGTTGGCCGCACCCCCGGGCTGCCAGGGCCGTGCCGTATTGGTTCCCGCACCCTTTTCACTCTCGACTTCTTGCCTCTCCCCTCCTATGTGTACTCTCAGCTGAGGAGTGGTTTTTCCGGGTTACTCCGTTTATTAAACGGTCGCCTGTTCCTTTCCCTCCCATTCGCGCTGCCTGACCACGCTTATCCGTCTGCCGAGTCGCACTCTCACGCCACCCCTATACACGCCGCGGCCCCCCCCGCGCCATGCCACCCCCCGCGACGATCGGCTCTCCCCCTGACCTCCCCCTAAAGCAGCGTGCCCTGCGAGTCTCGCCCACCACGCCCTTATCCCTCTATCTCATCAGGCCAACTTTATTGACAGTTAGGCACACTATACAGGGTATTAAAGAGAAAAGATCATCACGTGCTGGGATTCCATTAGAAGAAGTATTTAAGGTCAAAGTTGGGGAGAAGTGTGAATGAGAAGCCGGGGTGCCGAGGCTTATAATAGTTTGATGGAATGTTGGAGTTCCAGTTCCAGGCACAGCTAATGCTAAGTGGGGAAGTCGCCACTTGGGTAATTAGAAATCATTCATGCTGATTCAAATCTTCAGGCACCAGGGAGAAAGAAAGATGGTTTAGTTCAGCCACTAGAGAAAAGGCCCTTTGCGGGGCCCATCGAGGTGTCCGCACCGACCTCAGCGATTGCGAGGCCGGCCAGTCACTAATAGCGACACACAGCACACACAGAGACACACACACGCACGCACGCTACTCGCAGCGCACGCAAACACACACGCACACACACAATCACACACGACAAACAGCAACACACACGCACGACGCACGCAGCGCACACGAAGCGGGACAAGTTGTTGCAGTTCAAAACTGAGCCTATATATCTGCAAACCGGTACGCTTTTGTAGTGCTGTTGAGAGCGTCAATGATTTAGAAAATCCCAGGCATTGGTCACCTGGTGTTTGTTGAGAACTTGTTACAATACTTCCGCTCGACAGCTTTTTTGCTCCGTAGCTCTGGTTGATCGAATACCCGGTGTCTTCCCGGCTGCTGTTTGATGTTTGTCTTTGCAACTCCACCTCCTGTCGTGTCCACTCTTTTGTGGGTGTGTGTAGTGTGGGTTAGAGAATCGTTATTTAAATTGCTTATGATGATTGGAGTGGCAGATGGTGTAGTAATGTGACTGATAATTTGCTTCCGGTATTTTTGCTTGTCAAGTGTGATTCTAGCTTCAGTGATAAAGGGATTTAGGACTCAGTGAGGACACTCCTTGGTTACATCCGCTGACTCGGTGGTGTGTCGTGTGTGGATAGTCTGCGCTTGTTCTTTTCTCTGAGTTGTGCTCTGGTTCTCTTCCCACTGTTGCCAGATCGTTTGCTTAAGGCTGGGCTGTGTTGGTCAATAGTTTGATTTCCTGGATGTGTTGCTAGCGTATTTGTGGGGTGTAGGAAGAGTTGTGGATTTATAGCATGTGAATAAAAATGTGTGGAACAGTTGTGCTGAATTGTTGAGTGGGTGCGTGAATTGTAGGTCCTGCGTTCTAGGCTTTGTACCTCTAGTAATCTTCATTCAAAACCTAATCAATGGGGAATGTTTCCTCTTGGTTCAAAAATGTCCGAGGTGAGACTTGATTGCGATGTACAGATCGGGATGGTTTTAGACAGTGTAACTGGAAAAAAAGGGCACAGCCTTCAAGAATCAAAGAACGCACATTTAGAAAGGAGCGAGGAGGAAATCTCTTTAGGGTCAGAGGGTGGTGAAATCTGTGGGATTTCATTGACACAGAAAGCTGTGGAGGCCAAGCCATTGGGTTTTTTATGGCAGAGGTTGATAGATCTTGATCAGTGCGTTGTCAGTGGGTACTGGGAGAAGGCAGAGAATGGTTTTAGGAGGGATATTTAGATCAGCCAGATTGAATGACGAGTAGACTTGAGAGCCGAATGCCTATTCTGCTCCACTATAATGTACTATGTAATATATGAATATATTACATGTGGGTGTGTTTATATATTATATATATATACACTTAACTTATTTTCTTGTTTTAACATAGTCTAATTATCTAACTAATTTCATTAATCCTAAATGAGACATATGGACAATAAAAAACTGCAGATGCAGGTTTAACTGAAGATTTAGACTCAAAAAAGTGGAGTAACTCAGGCAGGACAGGCAGGGAGGTTCTGACTGCAGTTGTACAGGGCCTTGGTGAGGCACTCCTGGAGTATTGCGTACAGGTTTTGGTCTCATAATCTGAGGAAAGACATTCTTGCCATAGAGGGAGTGCAGTTTGAAGGTTCCCAGACTGATTCCTGGATGATGGAGGAATGCCATATGAAGAAAAGATGGATAGACTCGGCTTGTACCGCTGGAATTTAAAAGATTGGAGGGGGGGACTCTAATAGAGACTTACAAATCTTGAAGGGTTGGACAGGAATGATTGTTCCGATGTTGGGAGTACAGGACAAGGGTTACAGTTTTAAGGATATGGGGAGGAAGTCCTTTCGGACCTGGATGAGAAAATCGTTTTTCACACAGATGAGTGTGAAATCTGTGGAACTTTCTGCCACAGAAGGTAGTGAGGCCAGTTCATATGGCTTATTTAAGAGGGAGTTAGATGGTGGCCCTTGTGGCTACAGGGCTCAGGAGGGTATGGAGAGAAGGCATGGTACGGGGATTCTGTAGTTGGATGATCAGCCATGATTCATATTGAAATGGCCATGGTGCAGGCTCGGAAGGGCCGAATGGGCCTACTCCTGCACCTATTTTCTATGTTTTATGTTTCTCATCTATGGATAGATTCTGAAGAAGGGTCTCGACCCGAATACGTCACCCATTCCTTCTCTCCAGAGATGCTGCCTGTCCCGCTGAGTTACTTCCAGGCATTTTGTGTCTATTTCAGTTCTTATCCCTGCCTGCTGCCTTCAGCCCAGCAGAAGGGTCCCCACCCAACTAGTTCACTATTCCATTTCCTCCAGAGTTGCTGCTGACCGACTGAGTTACTCCAGCACTTTGGCCTATCTTTGGTGTAAACCAGCCACCTGCAGAGTTCTTCCCCCCCCCCCTTTGGAACGTGGGAGAATAACGGGGGCACCCGGAGAAAACCCACGCGGTCCAAAAAGGCCAAACCCGTTCAGACAGCGCCCATAGTCAGGATCGGACGAGGGACTCTGGCGCGTGAGGCGAGCAACTCCACCCGCTAGCTGTTGCGCCAGTGGTGCCGTGACCGTTAATGTGCGTATCTGGGATATGCGGGCGTTAGTGGTCTGTGGTTCTCAACTCTCTCGCACTTTCATATGCATTTTAAAGAAGTTATAGGATGGATGGGTTGTTTTCTATAGAAATTTATTAATATGTATATGGCACGCCGGCACTGAAACGTGTTCAGCACGCTTCGCTGCGCCCCGGAGCCCGTCACTTATCATCCTCTTAAAGCGCCAAGACTCGCTGCCGCATCCCTCGACACTATACGCCCTGCCCAAACTCTTGAGTTTCACGCAATTAATATCTTTACTGGGTAAGTATCCAGAGAAAAATATAGAACGGAGCTTTTTTTTTTTATAAAAAAGGACGGCACGTACAGGGCAATGCTGCCTCACAGCGCCAGTGGACCCGGGGGGTTCGATGTCCTGATCTACGGGTGCTTTCTGTACGGAGTTTGTACGTTCTCCCCGTGCACCCTGCGTGGGCTTTCTCGGGTGCTCCGGTTTCCTCCCACACTCCCACAAACGAACTCGCGACCGAAGGTCAACATCGGCCAAACGGTCACACGCGCTACTAGCTCACATCTTACACATGGGGGCTGATTAATAGAAGGCTATTGACCTACAAGCATTGCGGTGCGACACGATGGTTTGAGGAGTATTGTTTGTTCTTGGCCGGACAGAGTGGATGTGGAGAGGATGTTTCCACGGGTGGGAAAGAGTCTAGGACCAGAGGCGCAGCCTGAAAATTAAAGGATGTTCTTTAGGAGGAGATGAGTGGAGGAGGAATTTCTTTAGTCAGAGGGTGGTGATTGTGGAACTCATCGCACTGAAGGCGTGGTGGCAAGTCAATGGATATTTTTTTAATGCGTAGATTGACAGATTTCTTGATTGACGTGCGGGTGTCAGGGTTATGGGGGAAGGCAGGAGAATGGGGTTAGGAGGGAGAGATAGATCAGCCACGATTGAATGCGTGAGATGGACTAAATTCTGCTCCTATTCACACGATCTTAAGACCTTGCCCCTGTGACTGCGTGGGTGTATTTCCACACTTCAAAAACGTGCAGGTTTGTAGCATAATTGGCTCCTGTAAAAATTGCAATTGTCCCGCTGTGCGTGTCGGTTAGAGCAAGTGTACGGGGCGGGGAGGTGATCGTCCGTGTCGGCGTTTTTGGGAGGGCGAAGGGCCTGTGTTTTTCCCGTGCATCTCTTAAAGGCCTGATCAGGGCATTCGGGCTGCGGTTTTGGACATCTCTCGTTTTCGTCCTGCTTGCCTGGCGAACTGTGTGGGCTCGCGGGACGGCATTAGTGCGAGTGAGATGGGCGGAGTGGATGCCGAGACACGGGAGACGTTGGCTGTCAAGTTAGTTCAGCCGGGGCCTTGCTCCCAGTTTGCGGGGAGAGGAGAGAGAGGTGATGATTGATGGGGAGGACGGGCGAACGAGGAGGTGGTTTTTCACTTTGCACTGCGCGGGAGTTAGGAAGGAACGTGCGCCGAGGATTCCCGTGCAGCCCGTTCCTTCGCGGGTGCAAACTCGCAACGCCTGCGGGCCCGGCAGAAAGTCCGTGACCCACAGTGTACTGTGGAGACGCGTGAGGCTGCAGCACCTGTTTCCCAATTCCTTAAGGGCTGCCTCCTTGTCCTTCCTGGGCTAGCTCGTCACTCCGCACCACATCACTCTTCATACTTTGGACACACTACGCGTGGGTAGGAAGAGAAGGTTTGGGCTGACGTTTAGTCGTTGTCATTAGTTGGGTTGCTCATGGGCCTCTGGTCTAAGCTGTCGTGTCACCCGCGGAGTCCGGCCTCCAGGCAGAAGAGGGCCTCTGCCCGCCCCTTTTCCTTTAACAGGGTCATCGTACCATGCTTGTTATGCCGGGTGGCACGAGATGACGGACTACGTGTGTCACGGCGCTCCTAGCGCGTGGGACTTCCGCGGACACGCTGGGGGTGCAAGGGGGTGGGAGTTAGATGTATTTTGACAAGGATGGTGACAATAGTATAAGTTAAGAATATTTACTATTTACTTATGCGTGTCACAGTGGGTGCGATTGTTTGTAATGTTTTGGGAAGTCAAAAACGTTGCTGGAGAAACTTAAGCAGCATCTATGGAACGCTGAAGGGATATAGTGCAGACGTTGTCGGGCACTGACCCCCTGTAGACCCTCTCTCAGACTCGCCCTAGATAGTTTTGTATTGTACGTAATTAATGTAAATAAATGGGTTTTACATTTATGATTTGGTTTGTAAAGAAAAAAGAATGTGTGATTTTCACAGTTATCGCCTTGGAGAATATGATGAATCGCAATTATACGAAGTTGATGGAGCCCTGCAAGAAGTTCCACATCTCCCCATTCGCCCTGTCCCTCCTTCTGCCTCTTGCAAGACAGGAACGGAGATATTTTGACATCTCTCAGATAGGCCCCACAACAAGCATGGTAGTAATCTCCAGCGGCGTCATCGGCAGCATCCCAGAGAGAAGGATGAGACTCATTTTATTTTGAATGGGTGGGCGTTTCGAGGTCACAGACCCTTCTTCAGTGGTGAAGATGCATGCGGTGGAGAAACCAGACCCTTCGCGCCAACTTGCCCACACCGGCCGACATGTCCAGCTACTACTAGGCATCCACCTGAGTCCGTACCCCTCCAGCCTGTCACTATCATTTAGCTCAATTAATCTGAACTGAACTGAGGTTCAACAGGCGACCTGTGCCTCATGCTCTGAGGGCCACATCATAGTGAGGGGGATGAGAAGGAGCTAATGGAAATGCACACCGTCTGTTTCGCATCCTCCGAAGGGACAGCCTCTTCCAATAGCAGAACCAGAGAGAACCACAAGGTCGATCACGAGAAAGCTGGAGTTGCTCAGCGGAGGACAAGGCGAGCTGCATCTCCGTGAAGAGAAAGACACGGCGTGACACTTTTTGGGTGCGTCGCGATACTTGCTGGTCAGAACTGAACCTGAGATTGCCTATTGTTCTAACTCCAATCCTGTGTTATTTTTGTGAAGCGGCATTGATTATAGTCGCCAAGTGAGGGGGGCTTAACGTGTCAACGAAGCTTAACTTGCCCCCCCCCCAAAAACTAAACCGGCGTGCAAGGAGAAGGAAACTGCAGGTGCTGGTTTTAAATCGAAGATAGGACACAAAAATGCTAGAGGAAACTAAGGGCGGGACAGGCCAGCATCTCTAGAAGAGAAGGAATGTGGGACATTCGGAAGCTGAGACTCCTAATCTGAGGAAAGACCATCTTGCCGTAGAGGGAGTACAGAGAAGGTTCACACAGGAGCTGCATTACTGGGAACTTCCATATGAAGAAATGACTGATAGACCCGCTTGTACTCGCCGGAATTTAGAGATTTGATGGGTGTGATTATCATAGAGACTTTACAAAATTCTTATGGGGTTGTAGAAGGCCTAAGGATGCAGGAGATTGATTTCCTGATGTTAGGGTGAAGTCATGGAAAGTGGGAGTCAACAGTTTTGTAAGGATAAGAAGGGTACGTCTATTAGTGACCGAGATGAGAAAATCTTTTCAACACAGAGATTGGTGAATCTGTGGAATTCCTCTGCACAGAAGGTAGTTGAGGCCAGTTCATTTGGTCCTATATTTAAGAGGGAGTTAGATTGTCGAGCCCTTGTGGCAAAAAGGTTTATCAGGGGGTATGGAGGAGGCAAGGGTGCAGGATAACCGATGAGTTTGGTCATGATCAGCCTTGATCATATTGAATGGCGGTAGCAGTCTTGAAGGGGTAGTTGAGAAAAACCGTAGGGAACGTCTACGTGGGTGGCTTTGCGTTCTATGTTTGAGGTGACCCTTCTTCAGACTGATGTTTAGGGGTCGTGGGATGGGTACATAGATTATGGGATGTCTAAATATCTAAATACTACCATCTTAAAAGGCTACTATCTCAGTCTACTATCTAAATGGTGTCAAGTGGGGCAAAAAAAAAGGGGAAGTACAACGGGTTCTGGGTGTCCTCGTAAATCAGTCGATGAATGTTAAGCATGCAGGTACACCAGGCAGTGAAGGGGGGGGGAAAGCGAATGGCATGTTGGCCTGTATACAAGAGGAATCGATATATAGAAAGAGCCAAAGAGGCGTCCTTCTGCAGTTGTACTGAGCCCTAAGTCGAGTCACACCTGGGAGTATTGTGTGCACGTTTTGGCCTTCCTAAGGTGAGGTAGGATATTTTTCTGATTGGGGGTGGAGCAGCCATGGTGCTCCATTGAATGGCACGGTGTGCTGGCTCGAAGGATGAAAATGGCCTCCTCCTGCACCTATTGTCTTATTGTTTCTATTGTCGTTTGTAAGGTGTTGAAACTAGGTCAAAGGGGAAAGGGATCTACAAAAATGATCGTTGTTAGTTGCGAGAAGGGGGGGGACAAAATGCATACCAGAGATAAAGATGTAGTCGCGAGACAGTCAGATGGTGGAGGAGATCTGGGAGTGGGGATATGCGGAGAGGTCGACCGAGAGGGAAAGGGGAAAGGAAAGGGTTATTGGAAGTTAGAGAAGTCAGTGTTAATACTTGAAGTGAGGGACAGCCAGGATTTTGCTAGTCGCTTTCGATATGCCTCATACGGGGACGGAGACTGTCTGACTTCGATAAGGAAAATATTAACCTTTTAGTAGAGTCCCGTTGCCGTGGAAAGCCCCTTACTTTGCCTCCTCACACGCATGATCCCTTGCTTATATTAAAGGAGGTTGGACTTTCTAACTTACACGAGATTATCCAGGAGAGGGAGATTACACTCCGAGACTCGGGTCCGCCAGGGGTCGCGGCGGCTGGTTTTTTCCGGATACTTCGCGGGCGGTTCGGTCGACGGGTTAGAAAGGGAGAGAGCGCGGGCGGCGGGGGACAGGCAAAATCTGAGGTGGAACCAGGGCGCTGACTCCCCAGCAACCTGGAAAGAGTGACTCAAGGCAGAGTAACTTTGTTGTGGGGAGATCATGATGCCTCATCTATGTTTCGCCGAGAGATAGGGCTCTTGAAGATGGCGGAGTCAGGGGTTATGGGGGAGGGAAGGCAGGAACGGTTGGCACTGTTTGGGGTGGGTTGATCAGCCATGATCCATTGAATGGCAAGTGCTGGCCGAATGTGGGCTGAATGGCCTTCTCCTGCAACCTATTGTCTATTGTCTATGTTGTTGGGCTGATGTAAAGATACTGCTTAGAATCACAGGAGTCTCACTTAGTTAGATAACTGGCCCTGTGGCCCAATCGTGCCATCTCCTATACAAAATCTGGCACCCCTGAGTATCCAGGCCCCCTCCGGCCGAGGGAGGGAGACCCTGTGCGAGACAGTTTCAAGGGCATATCCATGCGGCTCGAACTTCGTGGGGAGTGGACACGGCATCTACCGATTCACCCGTCCGGCGGAGCGGTGCCTGGATCCCACCACCCGGGGTCGTGAAAAGGCTTACCCTCTCAGATTCTATTAATATCTTTTTCCCCCTTCAAACCTTAAACTATGTCCTCTGGTCCTCGAATTCCCCTACTATGGGCATGAGAATCTGTGCATTCTACCCGATCTATTCATCTCTGGTTTGTGGTTACTACGAGGGGATGGAACTGACGCCTGCTATCCAGGGGCAAGGGGCTCGGGCGCCTGGCTTTAAGCAGTGGCCAGGTTATTCTAACGGGGTTTAGAGGAGCGGATAAACGGGTCATAGGGTTCGTTATCAGAGGGCAAGTGATGCACGCTACCATGGTACGGGCGGGTCCGACAGGGGCAAGTAGCCATGGGGCTCCTGCCTGATAAATGGGGAGGGAAAGCCATGCCCAGATGAGACTTTTAGACTTTTGAGAAGGAAACGGTTTGCAGATATAGGCCTCTTCTGGCCCTCACGGGTGCATAGCAAGCCAAGCGATTACTCTGTAACTATGTTCAGCACTGAAACCGTTATGTTGCCCTGCAGGTACTAGAACTTCCCACCAGGTTAGTTTATTTTTTTTGTTTTAAGGACCCAGCACGGAAACAGGCCCCTTCAGGCCCCTCCGAATGCCCATAGACGGCTAGCGATCCCCGCACTCTTGACCACCCTGCACTGAGGAAATTTACATCGTGGAGGTTTATATACTGTAGGTTTAATCGGGCTTCTGGTAAATCGTCCCCAGTGTATAAGATGGTAGAACTAGTGTTACTCCCGGTGCGGCATCGCTGGTCGGCGCAGAATCGGTAGGCCGAAGGGCCGGATGTTTCCACGCTGTATCTCATAAACTCAAACTAAAGTCTAAATGATAGTGCATTGGGAGAGATTGATGGGCCTACCCCTAGTAGGCCGAAGGGCCTGTTTCACATGCTGTATCTCCTAAACTCTAACTAATGACCAAAAGATAGTGATTGGGAGCCATTAGATGGGCCTTAGTAGGGCGAATGGGACTGTTTCCACGCTGTATATCCTAAACTCAAACTAAAGACCAAAAAGTAGTGCTTGGGAGATTGACGGGCCTAGTAGGCCGAGAAGGGCCTGTTTCCACGGCTGTATCTCCAAAAACTTCAAGCACAGGAACGACTAAAAGTAGTGTTAAAGATGGAACTGCAGATGCTGGAAAATCGAAGGGTACACAAAAGGCATGGAGAAACTCAGCGGCGGTGCAGCATCATCTAAGGAGCGAATGGAGATAGGCAACGTTTCGGGCCGACGACCCCTTCTTCAGACTATAGAAGGTATGAAGAAGGGTTTCGGACCGAAACGATGCCTATCTCCTTCGCCCTCCTAAGATGCTGCTGCACCCGCTGAGTGTCTAAAGCCTTTTGTTTGGGATGTTCCCACTAAAAAGCTAGTGAATGGCAGAGATTGATGGGACTAGTGGCCGAAGGGCCTGTTTCCACGACTGTATCTCCAAAACTAAAAAACTAAAAGCTAGTGAATGGGTGATTGATGCCTGTTTCCGATGTTATACCTCATAGAGCCAGTCAGCAGCAGGGTGTGTGTGGAAAAACTAGGGTAGCCAACCACAGTGACGGGGAGGAATGTACAAAACTCCACACAGCACCAGAGCGGTTCAATATTTAAAATGCAGGTCATTCGAAACTGCGAGCTTCTTTATTGTTCAATTTCCGACCCATGTTGTGGGCGTGAAGAGTCCTTTTAGAAACATAGAAAACACACAAAATAGGTGCAGGAGGGTGGGCCATTCCGGCCCTTCGAGCCTAGGTTTGCAACGCCATTTCATTGTGATCATGGATGATCGTCCCACAATCTATAACCCGTGCCTGCCTTCGGCCCCAGAGACATGGGAATCCACGTGCACCGTGAGCTGCGTGCCTAAGATCGAGGTTTGACCATGCAGTGGATTGGCCTCCACACTCGTCTCGGTGGCAAGGGAATTCCATAAATTTCACACTCTCTGGCGGTGGGATAAAAGTTTTTTGTCCTCAGACTTATAAATGACCTCCCCTTGATTCTAAAAGCCTGTGGCCCCTGGTTCTGGTCTAGCCAACATTGGGGTACGTGGGCTCTGCTGAGAGCGGGGCAAGTCCTTTTATGATTTTAGGGTACACAAAAACAGCTGGAGAAACGCGCGGGACCGATGCAGAGCATCTACAGGAT